>MU195537.1:4081-15396 GCA_016904865.1 Pissodes strobi
CATTTTTGTCAGCTGTCATGTTTCCACTGATTATGTCAAATTTTTATGTGACATATATGAAAAACATTAGTTCGACATCTGTCAAAATCCATTATGAGTTTATAGAACTTATTTCTTGCTAGAATCATATACACTAGTTATTCAATAATACGGTCCTGTCCTTATATTATTTAACCATAGTTCTTTAATTTTTATTTTTATGTCCATAATGTAGAAATTTATCAAAACTTTTTTATGTATAAAGACGGTCCTGTCTATTTATATAATATTTACTAGCAGCGATTTATGTCTTTAAAATTATAGCAGTTTATTTGACTCAGTTATACTTCTTGACATATAAAAAACTTGCTGATTTTGTATAGAAAATTACTCAAATTATTTTACTCGCTGACCTACTTCAACAGGCTGGCTTTGTTTATAGAAATTAAATACCTTTGCAACTATCCACATCATATGCCTTTACGAATCTTATTATTTGCTCATGTTATTGCCTTGCAATACGATCTGGTTTTACTTTGATGATTTAATATTAATAATGATATTCAAATTACATTCCGATTATTATACTAAACATGATGTAAATTAACTTAATCAAAGAAAACTCTCTGTTTGGCTTTGTGGATAATAGATGGCGACTGAATATGCCATCTTTGTTTGCAGATTCCTTCGTGGCTGTAGTTTGGCGAATTGTTCCCTTAAAGTTTGCGATGTTTTGCGGACTGCTTGTTTAGACACAGGCTGGCAGATGGGGTTCCTAGCGTGTCATGATGCTTGCTATCATTTCTGGTTTTCGCGAAGCCGTCTGTCTTGGTGGGTTCCTTGATCCTTCAATCTTTAATATTAAAGTGGATGGGTGTGGCAAAATGGCGTCGGCGTGTTTTTCTTACTTCTCCGTGTATTGGCGTTAGATGAACTACACAATACAATAAATTATAAGTATCGTGAATATTGTGTATGTGGTAATAATTATACTGACAAGTGTGCCTCTCTTTGGTCGACCTGTGCTACTGTAGCCTGCAGATTGCACACATTGACCTGGAATAAGACATAGGCACGAGATCTTGTCAATATTAGACACTTAGTAATTTAATTGACTATGAGGTGGCTCGATTTGATCTGGATTAGACTCTAAGGTTTGTTATTTTTCAATTATTTACTAGATTATCTAACTTGTTGTCCACTGCTATTGATATTTCATCCATATATCACAATTTCTTTAACTTTTTATGTTCTGGGAATCTCTAGTCGAAGAATGGGGAAACTTCCACCAGTGATTGTTCGGTTGGCTGAGTCCTGTATACTGAATGGTGTTTTCCAATCGCTCCTGACTGGTCCTGGATTGTGGCCCATGCAGCATGTTCTCAAGGTAAAGTTTGGTAAAGGTACATGCACATTATTTGCAATTGATTACTGTTTTTTTATACACTTCTTCTCTTCGTGATATCGTCTATATTTACATTATTTTATATACACTTGTTTCTACTCTAATTTTCTTATATAAGGTTTCCATATCTTAAGTTTTTCTTACTTAAGATTCACTTCATTCTATGTATATCTATGATTATGATTACTCGACTAGCTATTTCATTATTTCCTTATCTATGTATGCTGCTCCTTATTACATAAACATCTTCTGCTTTTATGTTTTTTCTCATTTTACATAAACAACTATTGCTTATGTAACATTTCACCTGAGAACTATACCCTTCTCGAGCTTCTATGGTACCAAAATTTTTGCTTAGACTTCCTTGATCGTCAATCAGCTACTTCAGTCCATATATGCTCAACTTTCCGATGCCTAAATTCTTTGCTGTGCCTTTCTCATTTAGATAATCCGTCGTTGCAGTCTTATTTAGGCCCGTCGAACGCTCTAGTTCTTAATAACTGTGGATGTTTATATAACATTTTTCAAGTTCAAGTTCAAACTTAGGACAGGGTGTGCATTTTAGTAGTTCACAATATAAGCTCAAAATAAGTTACATATTTTTTTTAAGTCAGTTTTGAGGAATGCAATACATCTTCCCAGTCGGTGTAGATAATTAGGGCAAAGACATCGCAAAAAGATATAGTGAAAAGCGTGTCATCTAGCACCACACGGTCCGAACAGAGTGAAAAAACAATAACGATCTCCCTTTGATTTATGGGGTCGGTTTTCTGTTATCTTCTAACTTATTACGAGCCTGGAAACGAAAAAATATTTTCCATACGTGTATATTTCATATTACTTTTCTGGTAGGATTGAATGTATATTATGGCATGAAATATCTGTTTGTAAACCGGATATACACTGTTTACTTTACTATATTTTGCGCTTTACATCTTGTATTCCACAACAACAAGGACTAAAATATCGAAATAATCGAGATATCAAATTACTTGCGAGGGATTTAGGGTAGGAGTATAATAATAAATAACGAAAAGTCGGAAGTTAGAAATCGCGAACAACTTTTGTCGAGATTGCACGCCTGGGAAATCACATTAAAAGGTCTCGGGCTTCGCGTAACTAAATGAAATCTTCTCAAATGATTGAAGCAAACAAGTAAATCGAAATGCGTCATAAAATATTTCGAGACGAGACAAATCTCTAATGTCTCGACACATGCCACAAGGACTTAAATATAAATTCCAAACTTATGCACCACCGATCAATTGTTCTAACGGCAAATAATCCAGACCGAGAATGAAAAAGACGACCATCAATTGGACGTAAAGCTTTCTCCAAATGGATTTGGGACATGAAGAGTCCGTTTAAATGGATCGACCAGAAAAAATGAGGAACTATTAGTGTTCTTACATCGTGGAGGGTCAACTTACTGCATCCGGTGTTGGGGCAAGGCAATCGCAGAAAGTAGTCGGCCAGAAAACTTTCGGTTCGGCCAAATCGTGTTGACAAATCATTTACAAATGATAATATTAAAGGGCTAAGTCTTCCAGAAGACAGTGAGAGTTCAAGGATTTCCTTTCACCTTCCTTCTGGAGGCAATGTAATTAAATCGTTATTGACGACAAGAGTGAAATTACTTCTAGTTGAGGAAGGTCAGCATTAGAACCGCACTACGGTACGACGCAACGGGGTACATCTGCAAGGAAAAAGGTACAAAAATAAATTAGCAGTTGTTTCTTATCAGGAATCAGTATAATATCAAAATGGAGCAATACAACAGATCTGTATAGGAGAAACGAAAGGAAACAATGGAGCAGGAAGCAGGAGAAACTAGTGAAGAGGACAAGGATACGGAAAATATAATTATATATGGAACAAGTACTCAAGCAAAATAAGAAACTAAGCAGAAACTAAGAAGAAACTAAGACAAACACAAAAATTAGCTGATAAGCAAATTATAAATATTTGTAATATAAAACACAGATGCACATAAAAAATTATATATACAAAACACTTAGAAGATTAAAATATAAAGGAAAATAACAAATTGTATATAGTGAAACAGCAACTCAACATAAATAAGCATAATATAAAACCGAGTGTTAATAGATAAAAACACTTAGGAGGTTAATGAACTGTATATATAAAAATAGACAATATATATAGTACATAGAAAAGCATATAATATCATACATAGGACATAAAAGAAGGACAAGTCGAATATAGTCTACAGCCCAAATGTAAAAGAATTTATATTGACATTTAGGAGGCTAAATATTAGTGAGAAAACTAGTAAACTATGTATGCAAAATAAACAGTTGAAGCAGATGTGAGGATATATACAGTAAAGCAGAAGTAAATGGACCAGTTGCATGATTATCGTTATCGAGAAAAACAGAAAAACTGAGGTACCATTGAAACTGTGTATCAAGAGTATATACAGGAAAGAATAACTGTGTATACAAAGAAGAATTAAAAAGTAAAGTGTTCTTCGGCCTAAATAAGAGTGCAATGACGGATTATCTAAATGAGAAAGGCACAGCAAAGAACTTAGGCATCGGAAAGTTGAGCATATATGAACTGCAGTAGCTGAATGACGATCAAGGAAGTCTAAGCAAAAATTTTGGTACCGTAGAAGCTCAAGAAGGGCATAGTTCCCAGGTGAAATGTTATATAAGCAAGAAGTGTTTATGTAAAGCATGAAGATTAAAGAAGAAGCATACAGAGGTTGAAATAATTGAAGAAATATATAGGCAAAAGATGTGTATGTAATATGGGTTTAAAGGAGAAGCATGCATAGATGAGTTATGAAATACCTAGTCAAGTAATCATAGGTCTATATAGAATAAAGTGCACCATAAGTAGGAAAAACTAGGTATGGAAAGCTAATATAAGAAAATTAGAATAGAAGCAAGTGTATATAAAATAATGTATATATAAGCGATATCACGAAGAGAAGAAGTGTATAAAGAATTCAAAAAAAAGCAGTAAGAAATTGTAAATAATGTATATATAACTTTACTTTGAGAACATGCTGCATGGGCCGCAATCCAGGACCAGTCAGGAGCCATTGGAGAGCACCATCCAACATACAGGACTCAGCCAACCTAAAAATCACTGATAGAAGTTTGCCCAGAAGATAAAGAAGTTTGTGATATATGGATGAAATATCAGTAGCCATGGACAACGAGTTAGATGATCTAGTAAATAATTCAAAAATAACAAACCTTAGAGTCTAATACAGGTCAAATCGAGCCAGATAGTCATTTAAATTATTCAGTATCTAACTAATATTGTCAATTTCTCGTGCCGATGTCATATTCCAGGTCAATGTGCAAATCTGCAGGCACAAGCCGACCAAAAAATGGCACATTTCACAGTATAATTATCACCATATACTCAATATTCGCGATACTTATAATTTATTGTATTGTTTAGCGCAGTTAATGGCAATGCAGTGAGAACAAAGACAACCAAGCCGCCGCCATTTTGCCACACCTATCTTCCTTAAGTGTTTTTAGTGTTTTATCTATGGCCTTAAGTATTGAAGGTTGAAGGAACCCACCACGATAGACGGCTGCGCAAAGCCGCAAATGACAGCAAGCATTATCACAAGAACACCATCTGCTGGGCTTCGAGTAAACAAGCAGTCCACGAAACAACGCAAGCTGTCATGGGACATAGGGAACAATCCGCTAACCAAACAGTTCAGAACAATCCACCAAGGATACCGCCTACCAGATCGAAAGCCAACCAGAGGGAACGCTTGACCAATCACCAATCAGCCACCCAAACGACAGCCACCAAGGATCCAAGGAATCTGTAACAAAATCCACCTACAACTTGAGTAGCGTATATTACAGTTTTCTTTTACCAAGTAATACCTTTGTGACTTAATTTAAATCAAGCCTAATGCATTTTTTTTTTGTTAAGTTACATAAATTTGTGATCTAAATGTGATAACTCAAAGATCAACTTTCATGGGGTGGATGCATCTTACGAGAGTTGAAACTAGCAATTATTCGAACCAGGAAAAACATATTTAATTAAAAGAAACCAGATGGCATTGCATAGCAATAAGACGAAAAAATAATAAGAGGCTTGCAAAGATATTTTATTTCTATAAACAAAGTCAGCATGTTGAAGTAGGTCAGCTAGTTTAAATAAGTCCAATAAGATGCTATACAAAGTCAGCAAATATTTGATAGGTAAACACGTAAAACTAACAGATAAAATGCTATTAATATTAAAAATATTAAGAATTATTTGCATAGACAGGACCGTATTTAAGTGATAATATGTTAGACGCACATCCAAACTAATTAATATGATTTAATTTATTGGATATAATTAATCAACATTTGTAAATATAATAATAGTAGAAATAGGATGAGAAATTTCAATATTGGTAATATAGGTAGACTATTAGAAGGCAGGACCGTCTTTATACATAAATCAGTTTCATAACTTTTTATATTGTGAATATAGCAATATGAATTAAGGAACTATGGTTAGCGTCTTTTGAAACTTATAGATAACAAATGTATATGATTCTAAAAAGGAATAAATTCTACAAACTATCTTGTTATTTAGAAAATCTAAAATTAGAGTTGTAACGTTATTAAGACAATTTATAAAAATATATTTTTTGTTGCATGTATATACCAAGCACCAGTGGATCCGTCCGTACTAGTCTCTCCAGCAGACTCTCACGTGTGATAACTTCAAACAGTTTTAAGGCATGTCAAACAGTGCTAAGACATAGACTGCAGTGGAGGCTAGAGGAAGTTACAAAGGATCAGCCTGGATCAAGAAAGTAACAAAACCACTGCATGTTGTAATATGTGACAAGTTGTCTCGAGTTGAGGTTTTTCCATATAAAGCAATAGAAGTCGTGTTAGCATTGGGGACCAATGTTTAGAGGGTGGGGGAACGTGTGAACTACTAAAATTCATAAACTACTAAATAAATATCACCCTGTTCTAAGTTTGGACTTGAACTTGGAAATTATTATATAAACATTAAGCGCAGACAATACACAACTCGAGTAGGCAACGCGAGCGATTATCAACCTTAAACATGCAACGCTCAGCAGATTTTATGATATAAATACGCTAGGGAACCTTCAGTTCAAGAGACTTTGTGTCTCACCTAATCCAGAGTCGTCTTGCTCGAGCATATTGCCCGCGGACTCAATTTCCTTTCCTGAGTCGTCTTGCTCGAGCATATTATCCGCGGACTCAGGGGTCATCTTCCCTCAGTGTTACAAGTCGAATCTACAGGAGATTTATTAAAAGATAATTTTCAAAGTAAAAATTAGTGAAGTTCAAGTGCAAATTTTAAGAACAAACTCTAAGTGGAAATCCAAACTAACTATAAATGAAACACAACACAAACTCTTAAGAAAAACTATATTTATAAAACAGTGACCAAAATCTTATAAAAAATTCATAAATATTGTCACGAGTAGCTTCGGCGGTAGCGTGATTTCGTTAAAGAATAACTTCTCAGAGAAGAGCCGCGTCGCGATTAGTACAATGACGGAATCTCAATGCTTCCTTTAATTCTACCACTGGATGTTCTACTCGCGAGGATACGCCTTGATTAGCGTGCCGGGGGGTAACTGAGGTAGACCGGGGCCGCGTTACGTGGGGTAAGAAGAGATGATAAAGTAAGCACGTTTAGTTTATAACAATAACAATGTATTAACGATAAAACTTTAACAATAATTATTGGTCAGAAAAAATGAGATTCTATTATACCCGATTACTACGGTGCGCATCTCGATTTGAGGTACTGTTTATAGGGCTTTGTTTACTGTCTTATAATTTATAGTTTTTCTTAAGAGTTGGGCTTTATTTAAGAGCACTAAGAGATTTCACTAAACTTTTTGACTGACTATTTAGACACTTGTCTTTCTCAACACTCTGACAAACTTCTTGTCAAGACTTCCTCCATAGTTCGGTAGCGTATTTATATAAAACAAAGTGATGATCATTGTATGCATAAGGTTCAAAGTCGCTCCCGTTGATTGCTCGCGTTGTATATAGTTTGCCTTTAATGTTTATATAACAATCTCCAAGTTCAAGTTCAAACTTGCGACAGGGTGATATTTGTTTAGTAGCTTATGCATTTTAGTAGATTACACGTTCCCCCGCCCTCTAAAATGTTGGTCCCCAACATTAATGCGACCGCAATAGTTCAAAAAAGAAAGACCTCAATTCGAAAAAACTTGCCGCATAATACTATGTGATATTACAATTTATAGAACATAAAAAAATATCCATCAGTGGTCTTGTTACTTTCTGGATCCAGGCTGATCCTTAGTAACTCCCTCTAGCCTCCACTGCAGTCTATATGTCTTAGCATTGACATACCATTAAACTGTTTTGAGGGTATCATAAGTAAGAGCCTGCTGGAGAGACTAGTATGGACCTCCACTGGTGCTTGGTACATAAAATAAAAAAGAAACATATTTTTATAAACTGTCTTTGAAATTTTATACTTAACTCTAATTCTAGATTAACACGGAACAAGTAGAATGTAGAATTCTCCACTAAGTATTTTGCATATTTGAAATATCTATACTTTACCGTTGACTGTCAAATAGGCGCCTATTCGACAATCAACGCTTGTTTGCAAAATTGCTATAGTTATAGCTAACAGGGAATGCGTCCATCCCCCGCTAGTTGAACTTTGCTTTCTAATTATAAACAATTTTAATTCTAGAGTTACTAGGGAGATAGTTTATAGCACTTATTTCTATAATTATTTACATTACCTAATTCAAATAAGTCGATCCTGTTTTTAACATTACCCAACTATATTTACCATATCTATTACATGGAAAATTATCGGACTTATTTATGTATACAGATGGGCTTGTTTTCCCATATTAAATTTAACTATATTACCCATATTGCAGTTAATTCCATAATTGTATTAAAAACGAAAATAAAAATTATTAATTATATCTTATTAAATTATTTTGTACATCTAACATTATATTACTTAAATGCGGTCCTGTTTACGAGACTAATATTTACTCGCTGTATTTTATGTCTCTAATTATAGCAGTTTATTAGACTCAGTAATACTTGTGGACTTATACAAAAATCGGCTGACTTTTCATAGTATCTTAATCGACTTATTTATGCTTGCTGACCATGTACCATGTTTATATTTAAAAATGTTTATCTGTACAGAATTTACTGGTTTTAGTTCCATGAAATATCGTACTGTCAATTATTCTAATATGTAACATTGATAAATAAAAGGTATCTTATACTTTACGCTACAATATTTTCTTTCTTCTGGCTTGTCCCTCACTTCTTGGTGGCTAGATAGCGCCCTTTGAACACTGCTGAGAAAGTATCCATCTTTGCTTCGTGGCCCTTGTTGAGTATCGATATGTCTGCCCCATCTCTACTTGAACGAGTATTCGCCCAGAAGTTTTGCTTCGGACCAGGTCATAGTGCTTCGTTTTCGTTCCTGTCCCCTGTCAAATTGTCGTCGACGTCGAACTTTCTGACCACTGATAAAAATTGCTGTGATTGTCATTTCTTTCTTCGATGACGGTGGAGTTTGTTGCGTTGTGTATCGCCTAGATCAAATAAATTATATTAAGATGTGTTAAATTGATACAATGGCGATGAGTTGTGTTCGATTTTTGCACCTTATGGTCGGTTTTATGCTTCTGCCAAATGCAGTTTTTTCAATGTGACCAGGAAGTCGCCTATGAAGTTTGAAGCGAAAAGGTAAGTGTTGTATTTCCTATAACCATTATCTTTGGCCTCTTTGAAAATAAGAATAAATGCTAGAGCATATAAAAACTCTAATCCAAGGGTGTTTGATGCATGAGTTTGAATTTCTTGGAAACATTTCGCGTGACTGAGTTTGAGGTTAGAAAAGGCGTGATCATGACCCTTTTGGCCATGTACTCCATGTGGGGCTTGAATATTGACAAGATAAATTTATCAATGTTATATATTCCAGCTGTTTATTAGATATCTACTTTGGTATCTACTGCTACGTATATTTTAGTCTTTTACAATTTTCTCCATCTTCTAGGCATTTGAATATGAAGGACGTGGAAGCCTCTGTGACTTGGGTAGTTTCTTCATAAGCTGTCTTGTCTGGGAACGATTTCCATGTTGCTCCTGCCGATAGTTCTACTTCCTAGTTTGTAGCGAATGTAACAGAATCCTATGGATAGGTTTGGTAAGTTTTACTATTATACTATCTTATACATTAGTTTAGGTTACATAGGTTTACTATCTTACACATTAGTTTTGCCTTTTTATCTATCCATTCTTTCCATAACTATATTTACTGCGGATTGTTATGTAATGCAAATGATTGGTAGAACATCGAGAGTTCCTTACTTAGTAAGAGCAGAGGGGTAAGGTTAGCATTTTTGACCTATTTGACATTGTACTACATTTTAAGGAAAAAAAGTTTTATAGAAATGTTATTTTATTCATTCCACTCTGTAGGTGACCTGTGTTACTGCAAATTTGATATGGAAAAGAATTGTGTGAAGCTTAATTATTATTGGTGTTATTACTGTAATGTAATGTTTTACAGAAGTAAAACAACTGGCTTCGATAAGTGTTGGTTAATTTCCATTGCTTAATATTAATTTTATTTTATTATTATTATTTTTTTTGTCAGATATCAAGTGTCTCGCTGCTGCTATTCAAATTACGTCCGACTGTATATACCTTCCACTATTTAGATATTGTTTGCAATTGTATTGCCCTTTGCTCAGCCTTTTTTATTATTTTGCCTTAAGAATTTCTCTGTTTTTTAGGTCTGGTTTCTTGAAAAACTTAAATGCTTCGGGTGTATACCAGGATAGCTATTCCACTGTTTTCGGAGTACTCGAGGGACTGCTGATGCCTGTGCACATCTGCACCTTCTGGGATGATTGAACCAAACTCACTAGGATCTGGTAAATTGGCAAATTGATATTTTATTCTTCTTTCTGATATATATATATATATATACATTGTTTCTCTATACGCCTATATCTATTCTAATTTCTTTATATTACATTCCCATATCTTAGGTTTCCTTATTCTTTACTTAACCTGTACTTTATTCTATCTCTTCCATATTTACTACTTTCTTATATATGTATGCTTTATTTTTAAACTCGTATTATATACATATCTTTATATATTTCCTCAATTGTTTCAACTTCTGTATGCTTCTCAACAACTTTCCCTTATTATTTCTCTTATGTATGCAACTCTTTTTCCATACTTTATGTGAACACTATTCTCTGCATATCCATGCTTATGATTACGTGACCAGTTATTACATTATTTCTTTATTTATGACGAGGCAGTGATAAGTTAAACTATCTATGTCTCTATGCTTATCTATCTATGCTTCATTATGTGACTAGCTTTATGTACAAAATATAGGACATTATATTATTATTTATATATCCACGTATGCTCTCTTTTTAACACAGTAGATAAACATATTTTGCTTATACATTTCTCCAATATTTCACCTTATGTATGCTTTACATACACAACTTTTGCTTATATGTTTCCTCACTATGTATGTTTCTTCTTAGAACATCTTCTTCTATATTTCTTCTCACTTTACATAAACAACTTTTCAACTTATGTATGCTTCTGCTATATTCGTCATGCTTTACATAAACATTTCTTGCTTATGTAACATTTCGCCTGGGAACTTTGCCCTTGAACCAAAATCTTTGCTACCATCCTTACTGTCAGTATAGCTATTTCAGTCCGTACGCTCCACTTTCCGATGCCTAAATTAATTAAGATAATCTTTCGTTGCAGTCTTATTTAGGTCGGAGAACACTTTACTTTATAATACTTCCTCGTATACACATATATTCCTCCTGTATATACTCTCAATACACAATTTTAATGGCAACTCAGTTTTC
>JAEQML010072641.1:0-15396 GCA_016904865.1 Pissodes strobi
GCATATTGCCGTGATGCAATTGCAGCATTTTCAAAACATTGAACATACATTCTTGGCATATCGTACACTTCCGGGTTTGTAAGCGGCATATTTTCAGTAGAATAAACAAACGTTAAAAAAACTTACTGTACAGTACACTCTTCAATGTCTAAGCCTCGTCAATAATTTGATCCAATATTTTTGTTTACATGGCCAAAGTTTACAGAATTAATATAAGTTGGTGCACTAAGCGCCAATTCAATGAAATCCTCATATCAAAGGCGAGCCGAGGACGTAAAAAAATGTAGGGGGTATTGAGGCAATAAGAGCCGAGTTTGACGCGATTTACTTCGGTCAAAGCGCTATTGGGCAACATATAGTAAAATTTCCCGCTTAGTAAGTAATAAATGGATGAATTTAAATAATGAAATATGTTTTCATTAAAATTTTGAAAAATATATTTTGTGAAGTCACAAAGAAAGATGAAAAGGTAAAGGCCTTATTCAGCATATTTTAAAGAAATTACGGTAAATACGATTGCATATTTAAATAAAATTTGTAAAATATATTATTTTTCACTTCAAGAATGAAATTTAATACCCCGAGCAAAATTCTTTATTTTAATTTATTTTGGGGATGAACTACATCATAGTTTTGCAAAACTTTACAAATTATTTTGGAAAAAGTCCTGCAAAACTAATTGTCTACATTTTATTAATTTCTATATTTCGTTAATTTTACCACAATAACTAATTAGCACAAAATTTAAAGTAATAGACTTAGTGCGTGCACGACAGTCGTGCACGCACAGAAAAGCTGTTTATGGACGTGTATGAACGATATTTTTCATAATACCTCTCTGAAATCAAAACATAAACATAAAATTATTATAATTTTACATATTCAAAATCATGTCATAATACATTTTGAATTAAAATGTAAGCAAACGTCAAATTTGCAAGACAAGCAAGACACAGGTATATAATATGTATCAAGTGTTGCTATGGAAATGTGTTTGTATGTTTTGTTGTAATTGAATAGGCCGCTAATTTTGATGTATTTGTGACAAGGTCAGAATAAATGAAATAATTCTACTTAAAATTAGACTATTGACGCTGAAATGTACTAGATTAATTTTGTAGACTGCATCGCTGTATAATTTTAACGCAATTTATTATACTTTATGCTTATTTTGTGACTAAATAACTGTAAATTTAGCACTTAAAATTAGGGAACGGGAAAAGTTTTCCGGTGCGGGCGCGCAGGAAAAGTTTTCCAGTTCCCTAATTTTGCGGGCGCACCGGAAAGACTTACTTTCTTTGCTCGTCGTCGAAAATGATAGTTTTCAGAGAGGTATTATGAAAAAATATATTTTGTGAAGTCGCAAAAAAAGATGAAAAGATAAAGGTCTTATTTAGCATATTTTTAGAAAATTACAGTAAATACGATTGCATATTTAATGTTTTAATATACTTCAAATAACAAAAAGTACATACAATAGAAGTACCAGTACCTAGTACCTACATACACTACAAATATACAACGTTTAAACAATATGACAATTATTGCAATTTTTTTGCTAAAAGTTATTAAAACCATTGTTAAGCTGCATTTACATTCAAGTTGAAGTCAAATTCAAGTTGAAATTTGCCTGCTTGTCATATGGTGACAGCACGTAGCATTTACATTGGAGAAAATTCGAAGTTGACTTTGAAGTGCACTTTGAATTTTGTTAAGCTGCTTGCCAAACGCAAGCAGAAAATAAATTTATAGGTTAGACTATTTTTGTTTATCTTAATATTCTTAATGTTGCTTTGTTTAGGTCAGGTCTAATTTATCTATGGATTAGGTAAATTTCAATTTTGTGTTAGAATAAATTAACATTTGTATCAAACAATTTGCACACATGTAAAATGGACTTTGAAGGACCCCACTTTGATGAAAATGATTTTTTTGAAGGCACTGTAATTGAAAAAAACGATTTCAACGAGGAATTGTTCTTAAAAATGTTTTGTAATTATCTGGCAATATACAACACACAAAATAAAACATTCCATACGTATAATTACGTAACCTAAAAATTCGTTCAATGTAAATGACATATTTGCGAATTGCACTTTGACTTGGACTTCAAATTGAATGTAAATGCAGCTTTACGCTTGATTTTTAAGGAAAAACAAGATAATTTAACAAATATTTATGTATTGTCGCCAAAAAAAGTCACTCGACTTGTTCTAGAAAAAAGCTGCTTATAAAATCACATTTTATAGATGAAGGTAATATTTTTCATGAATAATACGAGTAATACAAGAAAACGTGGCTTTTTAAATTCGAAACTTCATTTAACTTTAAGGAACGCTTAAACTTAAAAGCATACAATACATTATAAAAAAAATGTGCCTGTTGTTTGTCCCCTAACTCTACATTTACATTGTATTACATATACGTGTCTAAACCTTAAAGGCTCTTTTAAAATATTCTAAATTAAAGTATTTACACATTTTTAAGGATACTAAGCTTAATATTGTTTATATTTGATTTCGTCGATCTGATATCGATATTTATAAATTTTAGTGTATAATAAATACGTACTCTTGCATATAAATTTAGAAAATAGTCAAATGGAAAGTTGTTACATGGATGATTAAAAACAATTTGAGAAAAGTAATGTTTAAGCTGTGTGCCAATTGCTTCTTTAAATGCCAAGTTATTAAATTGTGTGACAAAAATACTTTCCAAGTTTAATATGTAATCAATAATATCTCTAGAAGGTACAGTTAGACCGCCAAATGGAATTTCATTCTGATATGCTTTTAATTTACCCGTCTCAGCATTGTCAAAATATTCTAACGCAAACATCTTTTTAAACGATCGGCAGAATTGTATAGGAGTAGGATTTCTCGAATTGCTACAGCAATTCCTTATTTGACCAAAAAAGTTTTCAATACAATCTTGATCAAGGTTTCGAGTAAATAAATATTTATAACCTTTAGCCTGCAACATTTCCCAAAGAATTAAAATTGATTTAATTGTACGCCGCCATGCCATCCAGAAATAAATTTTAACTTATTTGTCACATTTTTTCCGTCAAAACTTAGCACTTTTATGCTTTGGAAAAGATTATCCATTTCCTGTAATAACATTTTTTGTTTGTCAGTTGCCATAAAAGCTTGAACATTTTGTAAGTTATTGGAGTTTAATAAATCAAATAAATCATTAATTTTTGAAATAAAATTAGCTGTTGCGGTTGCTTCTTTTGGCAATATATTAAATTCAATATATGTATGCATAGCTACCGCTACTGAGTGACTAAATACTTGCGATGCTAACTTTACCTTAATTTTTTTAAAGTTATTTAGATATATGTGATGATTTGTTACTCTAGGTGCAAGTTTATACTGTTTAGTTTTATCAATATTATACATTGTTTCCAAGTATTCCTTTTTTGTTTCTCCTTCATTTAAATAAAATATATACGAAAAAAAATTGTTTCTTGAAGATTTAAGCAAGTGAGGTATATCAAATAAATACACAAGCGTTAAATTATCCTTATCAACAAAAAATGTGGGATTATCTTCTGTTATTTTTAAAATACTTTTACTTATTTTTTTAAAATTGGAACCTTGATCCGATACTACTCCAAACACATTTAAACCTGTTTTACATAACCTTCGTACAATTTCAAACAAAATATCCTTAAGATCATTAACAGGAGCCGATGATTTGTAAAAAAAATAAGCAACAGGTTGTTTCCAATTGCTTGCGATTCCTCTTGCCATTATTGTCAAAGCACTTCCTGCAATTTCTGAGGATCCTTATTCCTTTAATAAAATCTTTCTCGGTGAATCTGCTGAAAGTTTCACTGATGTTTGGATTCCTGCAACGATTTTTTTTAATGCGTTGTTACGTATAATGAAGTAAACTAATTTATGAAGTAATAGTTCTTCCAATAGACTACAAACGAAACGTCGTAGGATGATGGAAGAGCATATTTTTTATCTTACCTTTTATTACCGTCTGCTTTTGATCTTTAATTTCAACATGTTCTGTCTGAACAAAGGCATCAACATTTTCATTACTAGGTTTCTGACTAGCTTCTAAGTACTGATCATCATCTAAAATTTGTAAAATATATAATTTTTTACTTCAAGAATGAAATTTAATACCCCGTGCAAAATTCATTATTTTAATTTATTTTGGGGATGAACTACACCATAGTTTTGCAAAACTTTACAAAATATTTTGGAGAAAGTTTTGCAAAACTAAATGTTACATTTTAGCAATTTCTATATTTTGTAAATTTTACCACAATAACTAATTAGCACAAAATTTAAAGTAATAGACTTTTAGATAAACCTATATTTGCACCCATCTTACAATAATTTTGCCAATGCACAAAATCTGATTAAAAGTTACCTTTTTTAGTTGGTAACCCGATTGATGGAGCCGCATATGAATATATACGGCTCCTAGAAGAATTTGCATAACTGTTTTCATCAAAATGCAAACCACAAATTCTAATACGGCTATGACATTGCATTGGTGTATCATTCGCATATTTGTGGGATCCTATAAATCCTAAGGCACTTTTCCAGGTTCGACACCTGCAAGTTTTTTTTATTACATACTCTATTGTACTTACTATAAATCGATATTAATATTGAACATTGATGGGAAGTAGGTCAAATTTAACTTGTAAGATTTGACCCAAACATACAAGTGAAGTTAAATAAAAGCTTATAATAAACTAATACATACCTACCCTTTTGGGCACCTAAAGAGCGACATATTATCTGCCATTCGTCTTTCACAATCAACTACTGAACAAATATTTCGATTTTCGACTAGACAATTTACTCAGAAATCCACCAAAAACAAACCGCTATTTTTGAAATCTCACCCTGTACGCCGGACCGTAAACAAATTTAAAATAAACTTAAATTACCTAGCTCTCCACTATAAACTGGCACCAGTTTACCGGGCAGGCGGGGAGGGGCGGAGTGGAATTTGACGATGGCGCGGAGTGAATCAACTTATATTTTTAATTCTGTTTCTGTAAACTTTGGTTTTACCATTTAAGAGAAAGAAAAATGTAATTCACAATTATTCCGGAATTAACAGGTAAATAATAAAGCAGCAGCAGTATCTCAAAGCAAATCAGTGACCTCAACAAGTTAAAGCCATATTGGCCTGATATTACAAGCGATATATTAAAACCGAAAGTAGTATATGAATTTGACCGATCTAACGAGGATCAAAAGTAGGTTATTAACTCAGTTCAAAAAAATACAGAACTGCCAGTAAACATAATTATTGTAATATAAATAAGCACAGTTAAACTGATAACATAATATCTTATTTTAGTAGTTTGATCAAACCTAAGTTAGGCAACAGATTATGCACTACAACATATGAAAAAAGATGATCAGAATAGCCACTCACTGCAACAATAGTGCTATAAAAGCTAATTCATATTAGGTATTAATCGTATGTACATATAATTAATTAACATTAATAAATGCTGCAACGGAAAGTCCATTAAACTTATTGACAACAAATCAAATAAATGAATTTATAATTAATTAACCGGAGTCAATAATTCTTACTACAAAATCTAGAATATTTTGTTGCTAAATGCAGCATATAAAATAAAATTTAAAATCTTGTATAATAGCAAAATCAGACTGTTACACACGAGATAAATAAGCCTATTAAAAAAGCGAAGTATGTCTAAGCACGACAGAACTGAACACTCTAAAAGAGGAGAATTTGATCCAATAATAAAATATTATATTATGACGTGCCGCATGGCGTGTCAAAATTAGATATTACTAAAAGTTTAAATTCAACTAGCTCATCCTGTATAAAAGATGTCATCATACTCTCTCGTACGATTTTTCATTTAGGTTCTTGACAAATAAGTTACTTTTATGTTTTTTCGTTTCCCTTAAAAGCCCATTTCCTGACATTTTTGAAGCAGAGAAGCATTTAAAGATTTTCCTCTTCTAAACTCCTTATCGTCCTCTCGGTTTTTTCGATCCTCGCGACTTTTACGGCGCTAGAACGACCAAAAATATATATGCCTTAAAAAAATAAATGCCATTTCCCGATTATCCCCAATTTTAACGGGATTCGGAAAGGAACGGGTCCAGAAAATTTCGTCAAAATTAATACATTTGTTCCGCAGTTTTCGTGTATGAAGGCAACATTTTGAAAAATCGCACCTTTGACGTAAGAACTAGGAAAGGAAAATTCGGATCGCTGAAAACAAATATCCGTCGGACGCTTCCAAATGTGCCAAAAAATATCGAAATGAGCGTTACATAGACGAGCCCGACGCGTTACTTGGCGGCTCAGGTTCATTCACTATCCAGGAAAAAGTGTGCCGAATTGGCTGTTTCTCTCTCTGGCTTACCGCTCTTACTCAAATTAACGTTACATAGCCACGCCTGACGCATTACCTGACGGCTTTGTTCCATTCGAAACTAACGGAAAAAGTATGCTGAACGCTTCTAAAGGAATTTCCATTTCAAAAATTTGTGACCGTTCCGTTTAGTAAACCGAAATTTAAATTATCTATCACCATCCAGCTACTAACTTATATTAGTAGAATATTTTGATTGAAGTGTAGCTCGTCAACGGGGACCGCTTGAAATTCATGTAGCTAAAGTATTCAGCAATTTTAAATTTTTGCAGCACATCTATAATTAAAACTTCGCGGCCCACCTGTAATAAGCTCATCTGCTTTCAAAGTTTGAACACATAGTCGTGCTTTCTAGCAGCTCGAATGGCTATATAGAACGAACATTATATAATTCATCCAGTTGCACAACTTCCATGAAAATAACTTTAGTCAATAGACTTATTTTAATTCGGCATATGAGGACGGTAGGAGCTTTGCTATTATTTGAGGATTATGGAGAATTTGGTTATTACATAATTTAGGAGTTCTGTGGATAAGCAATATAATTTATTTCGATATTAATTATTATCCATTGCCATGTTTTCCTCTATTATCCGTGGATACTTTTTTGGATTTCTCATGTGCGCATTACTCATTATTGGTGAGAAACACACTTTTGTTTATCCGTCTAGGGTAACAGTCTTATAGGTTAGTTAATGCATCGGTAGGAAAGTTTTTGGTGTAAGATTTAAATTTTGAAGTGTCCATTAAAGTGATAAACTGATTTTTTTTCTAAATCTCGAAAACGAGTGGTAATTTGTAATGAGACACCGTCTAAAACTCCGTAATATAAAACTTTATATTTTTGGAAACCTTGGTCCTGAGTTAATGTGGATTTTGCCCGTCCATCTCGTTGTTTAGTTGGAATTGGCGTCCTCAAAGCAGCTCCATCAAAAATCTGTTTAAATGATTCGTCATTTCGTTTCGTATTTATGACAGCTTGCGTAATATTTATTTGAGATACAATAATAATTTATATTGTCACGAATTGTATTTTTTAACTGTGGCTTAGCTTAGGAGATTAGCTCAGATTTAGGAACGCACTATGTCAAGTTGAGAAGAGATAATAAAGGAGACACATCGATAAAAACCATAACAAGTTTATTTACAAACATTCTTAATAACGGTTAGACTGTGTACTAATAAAGGCGTGTTTAACTTTATAGATGAATTAAGAGTTTACACTATACCCAATTAATATTAAATGCATGTCTTCTCGAGGGAGGCTTAGTTCAAAGTTTTTCTAGGAAACAACGTCACTTTTATTAATAAAGTTTATGTGAGCGGAGTTGTCTTTTATTTATGTATTCGTTCTGATATTTATAAGGTAAGTCTTTCTGGTTTAAGTTTATCACAGATTCTTAAGGCACTTTCACTACTTTTTAAAACTCCCCAAAGACTATCCCTTTACTGGAAATTCTGATACTTCACTCGTAAATTCGATTCTCTATACTTTTAGTAGCCCCTAGATGCCATATACCTGTGCATACGTCCATCCAGGTCAGGTAAGGACCTGATCCCTCTATGCCTGTGCATAAGTGTTCACAGATATGGGGGTTGTGGGATAGAACAACTAGAAGTGTACGCACCTGTGTGCTGTAACGCAACTAGAATGAGCGGAATTAAGAGACCCGAAAGCCTGATGAACTTGGCGTTTGCCTGCGTATTTATATGTTACAAAATGCTGATGGCTACATCATTAAGGATTAAAATCGCTCCCGTCGACCGCTCAAGTTGTTTATAATTAACAGTGAATGTTTATATAACATTTGTCAAGTTCAAGTTCAAACTTACGATAGAGGGATATTTAATTAATGCTTTCAAGTAGTTCACACATTCCCCCTCCCTGGTAGCGTTGGTCCCCAACATTTTAACGTGACTTATTTGCTTTACAAGAGAGAAAACAGACCTCATTTCGATAAAACATAAGACATATTGCATTGCACCTAATTATAATTTAATATATATTTCGTCAGTGGACTTGTTCTGGCTTAGGTCCATCCATTTGCATTTCATTTTGTAGTCTCCTATGCAGTCGTAAGTTCTTGTGTGGTTTGACTCGCTCTTTGTGCTAGTTATAGGTACATGTAACAAAAGAAAAATAGTTTTACAAGTTATATTAACAATGTTATAATCTTAACCTATGTTTTCTTATTTGTGTCGTTTTTAGCTGTCTTATTAACAAAATCATAATTTGTTAAACCCGGCATTTTACTAGAAATGTATTATTTTAAAATTTATTTGCTTCTATGGCAAACAACGTTTTATGTCTTAGTATTCATTGTGCTAATAAAGCAACTACGAGACAAACGTATTATTTAAATATGGTTCTGTCTTTAACTTATTACTAATTATACATGATATAAAAAACTCTCTCGATTTGATTTCTTTAAGCTTATTGATCTATTATACCTTATATCTAATTGTAACTAGTACAAACCTATCTAGCGTCGCTTTCCTTTTTTATACTGGCTTATAATGCCATTTATTTTTATAACTAGAGTTTTATGTATGTGCCTTTTTTCCTATAAATTGCCTTTTATATGATGCGTCCATCTCAACAGAGTTGACATTAATTCATTGTCTTTATATCGGATAGTTTTCGGGCTATAGATGGTTAGCGGGGCTTTGTTTATAAAGATAATGAATTTTCCATGGCGTATAAATTAACTTAGTGAGGCTCTGTATTACAATAAATTACCTATCCTATATTAACAATATTATGGTATGTTAAACTTATTTCTTGCTAGAATAAAATCTCAAAAGCCGGTCCTGTCTATATTCTATTTAACCATTGTTCTTTATTTCTTATTTTTATATCCATTATCTAGAAATGTATCAAACTGTATAGTATAGAGTCGGTCCCGTCTACATATATAATATTTGCTAACAGCATTTTAGCAGTTTAATGACTCAGTTATATTTCTTGACCTATCCAAAACTTGCTGACATTGTATATCAAATCACTCAATTTATTTTACTTGCTGACCTAATTCAACATGCTAGCTTTGTTTAAAGCAATAAAATATATTTGCAACATATCATATTTCTTTATGAATCTTATTATTTTCTCAAGTTATCGCCTTGCAATGCAATCTTGTGCCACATTGATGAGCTAATATTTACAATGCTATGTAAATTAATAGAGAATTATACGTTACGCTTCCGTGAATAATAGGTGGCGACTGGATATGTCATTGTTTGCAGATTCCTTCGCTGTCGGAAGTTCCCTTAGCATAAGCATAAGCATCTTTATTTCAATATTCATCGGTATTTCAACTACATTTCCTACATCTAATTATGCCTTATGATTATAGAGAACAATCTACTGTTGTTAAGCTTAGGCGTTGTTAGCTCAACGCCGTTGCCAACAGTAAGGCACCCTTAGGGGGCTGGTCTTAGCCTAATTTTATATAGGGTATGTGGTGCTGCAATAATTGTGTCCTTTACATGGGAAGACCCTTCAAAGGCGTTGTCTTCTCAGTTATTTGCATAAAGCTTTATAAAATATTTAGCGAAGGTTACTTGAAGGGGTAAATGTTACTGCCAGGGTGGTTATGCAGGGAAAACATTGAAAAAACCTGCTTAAATCTACCCATTATGAGCAGGCAATCATAAAGATAAAAGGACAATCACACTATACAACATAAAAAGATATGTACAGGAGTATATACAAGAATGGCATAATGCCATGTAAAGACGCGAGTCTGTTCCAGTGTGATTGGAATTGCATTAGATTAGATTGGACGAGCCCAGCGGGTCCGGCTACGGAGACATGGATGCTTCGGTGGCTTGAGTTCAAGTGATAGGCTTGGGCATCGCTTGTGCGTATTTATACGCGCAGCGAGTCCCTTGGCAAGCCCCGCCCCCGTGTCCGAACACGGTGAGCGGGCCAACCAGGACGCAGCTCGCGCACAATACCTTACTGGTAAATGCGTTTCTGCTCTCCTGATAGTTAAGAGTTTTTGAGACGTTTTAAAAAGTTGCCTTTTGAAAGTTGGGAATAATTACAGTTACGATTGGTATGAAAATAGGATATTCTTGACGGTTGTGAATTAGGGTGGCATTAATTGCTTGTAGAATAAAGATATTCCTTTATATATGGTGCCGTGTGGGGTGCGATATTCGGGGGTGTATCTTAAGTTGGCCAAATTGGCCGTAAGTGGAGATCCCTTGATTTGTTGTTCAAAGAACCTGCATGCTATATTGTCAATGTATTCGTCGACATATTCAATGTTTGCCATAGCATGCAGGTCCGCGATCCTTACTCTATCTCTGAGGGAGAGGGAGAAGGCCGCCCTTAAATAACTGTTCTGTATGACCTGGAGTCTTTGTTTGTGGCCTTTTGCCGCCGAACACCACACCGGTGCACCATATAGTAATGCTGGCCTTATTAATGAGCGATAAAGGGTGAGCTTATTGGCAGGACTCAGGAAGGACCTGCTTGCTACCAGTAAGCTCAACCCTTTCTTGATGGCTACATTTTTGTTAACAGCTGTTTGGATATGCTTCCCGAAATTTAGTTTGGTATCCAGAATGATGCCCAGGTATTTTACCTGGGTTTTAGGTGTTATAATAGTATTCCCTACTACGAGCGGTGTGATGTCAATGTCGCGCCTTTTGCGGGTAATTAGGATTAACTCCGTCTTCGCCGCGTTAAGGGTGACTTTCCATCGCTCATAGTACGGAATAAGTATGTTCATATGTGCTGACAGGTTCGCTTTAGCCACCTCTGCTTGGGGGTTGCGGGAATAAATTGCCGTGTCGTCGGCAAATAAGGCTAGCCGGGTGTTGGGATGAGACGGGAGATCTGCTATAAAAAGATTGATGAGTAGCGGCGATAACACTGTACCTTGTGGCACTCCTGCTAGCAGTTGCCTGCTAGTTGAGGAGCTACAGCCAATCCGGGTGGTGAAGGTGCACCCGGCAAGCTATGACTCGATGAGCGCTATCCAGTACAGTGGGAAGCTGTACTTTGCTAAAAGCTTGTACAGCAGCCCATCGTGCCATACCCTGTCGAATGCCTTCTCTATGTCCAATAGCAGGAGTGCTGTAGACTGCCTGCTGTTGAATCCTTTGTAAATATCAGTGGCTAACTTCGCCGTCAGCATGACAGTGCCATGCCGAGCACGAAAGCCAAATTGTTCCCGGGGTAAGATATTCTGTTCCTCGACTATCCTGCTTACCCTCGGTAAGATTAGCCTCTCAGCCACCTTCCCGGGGGTGTTTAGCAGGGATATGGGCCGATAGGATGCCGGTAACTTGAGATCTTTTCCCTGTTTAGGGAAGTGAATTATGGCCGCTACCTTCCAGGATTTAGGGAAGTGCTGTAGCCGAATTACCGCATTAACAATATGCATGTATTGGATAAGTGCTTTATTAGGTAAATTTTTCAGGACTATGTTCGGAATGTTGTCCGGGCCGGGAGCTTTATTTCTCGGAAGACGACAAAGAGTTTTGCGGATATCCGCCGGGGTGATTCTCAGTTTATCAAACACTGACGGAGGGATAGGATACTTATGTTGCTTAAAAGCGTTTACAGCGTTGCTGTAGCGCTCTTGCTCGGGAAGGGTGTTAGGCGCCCCGCTGTAGACGCACTCCAGGTAATCCGCGAAGGCTTCCGCTTTTCCTTGATCGCCTATAATATCTAGGCCTCTGTCTTCCCTGTTGACGCGATTTAAGTATTCGAGCCACGCATGGTTTCTGTGCTCAGGAACGACAGTTAACTCACTCAGCCTTGCTCGGAACACTTTCCAATCAGTATTCCTGTACGAAACGACGGTATCGTAAACTACAGGGACCCTGCAGTACAGTCCAATTCTGATTGGCAAGTGATCCGAGTTTAGAACGTTAAGTTCTTGTAACTGTGTAGTCCTTATCGTTCCCCGAGTTATGGCTATGTCCAGGAACGAGGCACTACGAAGAAAGGTGGGATTTGGCGTTCTGTGATAGGACATTTCCAGGTTGTTTTCGATTATTCTCTTAAATAATCTACCCCTGGAGTTAGTCGATATTGTAGTTCCTAAACTTTAGTGTAAAGTTAGGAACTAATTTCGTTTCAATGAGAAAAACAACTTGAAAATTGGATGTATGCATAAAGTTACGAAACTCGCCCAATTTTGACCTAATTCCATTGCAATTCCATGAAGCGACAAGTAACATTTACAATTATATGTTGAATTTATTGTATTCAAAGGAGAAAAAGCGGATTGACGCCTGTAAAATTTCCGCTTTGTCGCCTTGACATGCTTTCAGCATGTTGGAATAGTGGTCAAGGGCTTGAAAAAGCTGATCTAGATTTACTAAACTGTTTATCTTTGCGACTACATTATTTAAGTTATTCATCATTGATGAAATATTATTCTTATTAGGGACATTTACATTATTGATTGCGCTTGCAGCACCACTAACCTGTACATTAGAATGCTGCATGGATTGAGTCTTGTTTTGTTGATCTCGGGTTCTGCGTAGAGGTGGAAATTGCTGAGAGAACTCTTCTTCCCGTTGCCCATTGTTTAGGGCTTGGCCCCGTGGGCCGTCAGCAGCTCTTGAATCTTGATTCCTCCAGGCGGGGTTCGCCGGGGAAGGCGCAGGGCGGAAAGTTTGAATCGGTTTCGATTGTTTCGTAGTGGCTTGTATGATGTTTAATTTATACGTGTATACGGGGCACGAGTCGTCTATCGCTCGATGCGGGCCTCCGCAGTTGACACATTTCTGGTAATCTTGATCACATTGTGTGATTTCGTGCGCTCCAGCGCACTTGCTGCAGGCCACTCGGCGGCTGCAGTAAGTCTTTGCATGTCCGAATTGTTGACAATTTTTGCACTGGAGGACAGGCTGGCCTGACCTCCTGGCCTTCCAGTGAACACGGACGCACATCAGAGTTTTGACGTCCTGATTTAATTTTTTCACTGTATAGTTGGTGCCAAGTATGACGAGGTACATTGGCACCCTGGTTTTGCGCATCTCATATACGTTCTTCGGCGAAATGTTGTATTCGTCATTTAGGGACTCGCTGATATCCTGCGGCTTGATGTCGCCATCAAGACCGCGGAGGACAAAAGCCCTCGTCTTTTCCTGATTCTCGGCGTACGTGTGATATTCAGTACATTCGATTTCTAAGGCACGTTTTAAAGTATGTAAGTCGTTAGCCGAGGTACAGTAAATGATAACAGAGTTTTTCGTATATTTAAGTTCATACCTTGTAATACGCAGCGCTTTAAGGTCCTCTCGTAGTTGTTTATGGTCGGAGGGCCTTCCTTTAATGACCACTGGGGGTAGGGGTTGCGGTTTGGGCTTTGGGGCTGGTTTCCCTTGCTTGTTAGGGTTAGGCCTTTGTCGTTTGGCATTTGATGTCGAATTGGATGCAACGCTCATCGTGTCCTCGTTCTCGGTGTCTATGTCTTGCAGGGGCAGAAAGTCATTATTGGTGGGCACTGGGGGTTGGCCCATGTCAAACGTTGTTATCCTGAAGTTCCGTTTAAACGGGATTTGTTTAAATGGCGTCTTGAAACTTTCGGTTTCGCTTGTCTGTATCTGGGCAACAGAAATGGGCGGAGGCGGAGGAGGTGCCATCTGGCTGGGTTCAGTTGTGGTTTTTTCGCTTGAGATTTCTTTAGGTGGCAAAGAACTCTCGGAACTTTTTTGGGATTGTTGTTGTTTCTTCAAGGTGACCTTTGGTTTTTTAAAGGTCTCATTGCTACGTAAGCTAGAAGGGCTAGCCTTCTTTTTCCCCGTATCGATTTTTGCCCTAACTTGGCGCTTAATTCCCTGAGGGTGGGCATCGTGTTGGTGCTGGCGAATTCTAGTTAGTAGTGCGTTTGCTTCGTAATAGCTTAATTCATTGACTTCGCGAAATTTTTCGCTATTCAAGCGGCATTGAACGCAGACTTCTGCGTAATTCTGTGATCGGTTTCTTAGTTTACGGGCCATGTCGTCAGATATTTTGGAGGAGTTAGACTCCATCGAAATATTGGACAGGGTGTTCTCATCCTCAGTGTTGTCGCCCATAAGGGCAGTTCCCGGGGTTACGTCCCCGGAGACTAGAAAATTAGTAGCGCTTGGCTGTGAATGGCCTTTACTGATAACGAAGTAAAGCAAGCCTAATAACGTTCAGAATAAACGATCGGAATGTGCGAATAAACACTTTTATCGGACTATTTTTTGCTCGCGTCTGTACCGGCCGGCAGTCAGATGTGAACTCAAGTGAAGTTCCCTTTACTTTGCTTTTGTGTTGCGGACTGCTTGTTTATACAAAGCCTGGTAGATGGTGCTCGTAGTTGTCCTTTTCGGTTCCGTAGGAGAGACAAGTCGTAGTCGTAGTGGGTTCTTTGTTCCTTGAAAGCCGTGACAAAATGGCGTCGACTTGATTTTCTTGCTTTTCCGTGTGTTGGCATTCGATGAGCTAAATAATACAATCAAATATAAATATCGTGAATATCGAGTATGTGGTGATAATTATACTGGCAAATGTGCCTCTTTTTGGTCGACTTGTGCTACTGTAGTCTGCACACATTGACCTGAAATACCACATAGGCACGAGATTTTTGGCAATCTTAGACAATGATTTGACTGGCAAGATTTGATCTGGAATGGATTCTAAGGTTTGTTATTATTCAATTATTTTCTAAATTATCTAATTCGTTGTCTACTTTTTTATCTTCTAGGATTCTCTAGTCTAGTCGAGCTTCTACTAGTGATTGTTTGAATGGCTGAGTCCTCTGTGGGCTGGAAGTAGTCCTAACTGGTCCTGGCTTGCGGCCAATGCCGTATATTATCAAGGTAAATTATATATACATTGTTTACAATTTCTCACTGCTTTTCTCTACACTTTTCTCTCCGTGGTATCGCTTATATATACATTTTCCCATATATTGATTTCATTCTATGTTTCTTATATTTACTTTACATATCTTAAGTTTTTCTTACTTAATGTTTACTTTAAATGTATATAG
>JAEQML010072642.1:0-15396 GCA_016904865.1 Pissodes strobi
ATTTTAAATGTCATAGTTATCGCAAATTTTTAATATTTGCATTTTGATTGGTTATAAACTTGTATCCTAATGAAATACCTATGCCTTAATGAATCTCATCAAAGTACAGAGTGTAAATGTAGAGGAATAGAAAATAGTATATTATGCAATGAGCATTTATTGATAACTATTAAGACACGCATGGGAGAATTACGACCCGAGCTGTAGGCAAGTGTCGTAATTAATGGAAGTGTCTTAATAGCCATTAAATTAGTTTCCAAAAAGTACAAAGTAAACAGAACCTAACAATAAACTGTCTAATTTCATCAATTTTAAATGTCATGATCATCGCAAATCTTTGATATCTGCATTTTGGTTGGTTCTAAACTTGTATCTTAATGAAATATATCTATATTGTAATGAATCTCATTAAAGTACGGGTAGTAAATGTCTAATAAATCAATTAAAAAATAGGAGTAAAAATAGTATGTTTTGCAATGAGCATTTAATGATAGTTATTAAGACACTAGAATGGGAATTACGATCCGAGCCATAGACGAGTGTCGTAAGGAATATGAGTGACTTAATAGCCATTAAATGTGAGTTGCTTCATTATTTTTCTACGATCAGTCATAAAAAATAAAAATAAGTACCTTAGCTTCCAAAACGTGCAAAGTAAATAGAACCTAATAATAAACTGTCTAATTTGATCAATTTTAAATGTCATAATCATCGCAAATCTTTGACATTTGCATTTTGGTTGGTTCTAAATTTGTGTCTTAATTAAATATATATATCTATATAACTCTCATTAAAGTACGCATAGGAAATATCTAATAAATCAATTAAAGTATAGGAGTATAAAATAGTATATTTTGCAATGAGCATTTAATAATAGCTATTAAGACACGAGTATGAGAATTATGATCCGAGCCGTAGGCGAGTAATGAATGTGAGCAACTTTATAGCCATTAAATGTGAGTTGCTTCATTATCTTTTCTACGATGAGTCATAAAAATTAAAAATAAGTAGGTACCTTAGTTTCAAAAATGTACAAAGTAAAGAGAACCTAATAATAAACTGTCTAATTTGAGCAATTTTAAATGACATGATCATCCCAAATCTTACATATTTGCATTCTGGTTGGTCCTAAACATGTATCTTAATCAAATATCTATAGGAGTAGAAAATAGTGTATTTTATAATGAGCATTTAATGAAACGTGTTAAGGCATGATTATGAGAATTACGATCCAAGGCGTAGGCGATACCAGTGTCTTAATAGAAATTAAATATGAGTTGCATACACTATTTTTGTACAACCAGTTATAATGAAAAATAAGCAAGTTTGCTGTCACAATTTACTAAGTAAATAGTAACTATGAACTATCAATATTGGCCGGAATATTGCTGTGACTTTACATTTTGATTGGCAATAAACTAGTATCCTAATGTGTGCAGGGAACAAATGTTTAATATATCAATTAAAGTATAGAAGTAGAAAATAGTATATTATGCAATTAACATTTAATGATAGCTATTAAGACACTAGCATGAGAATTACGACCCGAGCCATAGGCGAGTATCGTAATGAATAAAAGTGCCTTAATAGCCATTAAATGTGAGTTGCTTCACTATTTTTTCTACGATCAGATATAATAATGAAAAAAACTTGTTAACTATGAACTGTCAAAATGAATTTGAAATGTCATGATGGTGGCAATATTTGATGTTGCCGAAATGTCGCTATGACGTTGCATTTTGATTGGTTATAAAACTTAATGAAAATTCTGAATCTTAATGAACCTCATTAAAGTATATGTAGCAAATATCAAATATCTAATTAATCGGTTAAAGTATAGGAGGAATATATTTTTCCTAGTTTTTAACATCTTTTATGAAGCAAATAATTGTTAATTGCGGCACTGAACAATTTCCTTCCGATCTGCTCATGATAACAATATGCAATCATAAATTATTCCATGCACGAAGTATTTCCTTTAGAATCGGGAACTAGAGCACCAGTATTATTCTCGATTGCTGCAAAATTATAATTTAAGAAAAACTGAGGCAATTTGAGGCTAAATAAACGACTGTAGTACGAGACCTCATTATAAACTTTAAAACCCACATTGTCAAGTCAAAATCTAACATTACCCAAGGATATCGTCTTCGTTTTTTGCTCGTTAAATCAGATGTAGAGAGACACCCTATAGACATCAATCAAGCTCTTTCGTCCTTTATTGAGCACTTTGCAAATCACGCTCGTAATGATCTCCTAGATTACTTTTTATCGCAAAGCGTTTTACTTGAAAGACTTTTCACAAGCAGTCACATCGACCACATTTGTTGAATGTTGGAATAAAAGGGATATCGAATGGAATTTCTTTTTACAGTTTAAGTTTGAATGTCAGTCACTCTTTTGATTAGTTTTTAGCTGGATCGGAAACCAACACAATTCCCTAAAGAGAGAATATTGGTTCTCTAAGAAGTGTAAGATGAAATTTGATTGAAGAGGCGACCGATTCAATCTTGTTATTTGAATCGAATGAAAAAAAAAATAGTCCTCCTACGCTGTTGCAGTTAGATCGTAATTTGCGTTGTAGTTCTGGTTAACGGGTGAACGCAGCTTAAGATATTATCGATAATAATTATTAGAACTCTATCAGAAATCAGAAGTTATTCTTAGGGCTTTTAAGGAATCAGGATTCATTCTGTAAATTCGGATTAACTTCCAGCTTTTATTCGGAGCCTAAGCCATGAATCCACGAGTTCAGGGAGCAGAATACCTATTTGTTCATGTATTCTACAAAAGCAGGATGATGGTTTTCTGAATAGAAACTACAAAGTCTTCATTCGGGCATCAATCTAGAAATAAAGCTTGACATCTTTATCCGTAGTTCTCGTAGTTTACAGTGATAATATTGTGAACTTGGTAGAAATAAAAGTAGTACTTACTTTGTCAAAGGCTTTTGGCCTATGGCATCGTTGCTCCCGGTGATCCAGCTCCATGTGTGAGCCGGCCGGCGGAGGGCGGAGGGGGGGCCGGGCGGCCGGGCAGGGGCGCGCCACTCTAGCCGAGCTCCATGGGCGAGCTCTGCCCCCGCCCCATCACGCCCGCACTCACCCCCACATACACGCCGCCACTGCAATTAAAATAACATTATCAGTAAAATATACGGTAGAGTGTAGGCATTAAACATTAATTCGCTCGTCAAACTCTGCACTTGTTTACGATAACACGGCCCTAAAGAAAAAAACCCTTTCAGACTTTAAATTGAATATTATTACCCTTTAAAGGGACCTTTCGAGAGAATTTCAATTAGAAATTGGCAATGTCGCCACTTTATCAAGTTATGATTCGTGACCTGAGAGGCGTAGGTAGGTGTTGGGGAAAATCGATTTCCAGTCGCAAAATTCCTTTCAATTTGTTCTGTTTCAAATGGGAATTGAAAACTTTGCTTTCAGTTAATTAAAAGAGGTCGAACGGACGATTTCGAAATAGGGAGAAAACAGACTTCAATTTCCGAAATTGTCCCAACTTTAACGCCCAATAAGTCAAAACTTTTTATGGCGGATGATTGTTTCTTAGCCGCCCGTATGTTATTTAATTCTGTGATGGTATACTTTCCGACAAGATGAAAATAAACGATGGAATTTCATTAAAAGAATGTTCCGATTATGTGACCGAGAAACAAATAGAAATATTGCCACAACCAACAGAAAATAAGTTCGCTGAAGATCAGCATTTAAAGACCTCTGATCCTCAGAATAATAAATTGATTTTGTAAGGCCTCAGTCCCAAATTATCGGTTGAATTTCGCTTGAAAATTGATCATACCAAAATACATTAGAATGGCATGCCTAGACTAGACCATTTTCAGGTTTATGTTGTTAATATCTTTGCTAATCAAAGTAACCCATAATGGTGAATAATTTTAGTAAGGCTTCATAGTCAACAGACCGAAACAAAATAAACCTGATTCAATACTAATCTATTTACTTTGCACAAAATTTTTTCGACATACGATTAGTGCCACCATATGTTCTCAAAACGTTCCGGGCTCTTAATTATTAATGGAATATCGCAATATTGTCACGCTATTTCACATTGCAAATATGACAACAGACAAACAAATTAATAAAGTATGTACGAACATAAACATGACTAATATAATCGAACGCTCTTAAAAGATCAAAAAAGCTAGACGCAAGGTTTCGCACAAAAGACCTTCCTGATAATTTCATTAATGTAGTCAAAGGCCCTTCAAAGGTCATAGAATGGATCTAGGTATACAATATTATATAATAATTATGTGAGAAATACAGTCGGTAAACATTAGATACAAGATTCTGCACATACAATTTTTTTGATTGATACCACGCTAATGGCGAAAAGCAATTAATCAAAATGATGGTCAACGTGCTGTTATTAAGCTATTTCACATCATATTAAGAATGCGCTTATCCTTAAGAACTATATTGTAAATGTAAGTCGAACGCCCTTGAAAGGTGGGAAAATGTGTCTTAGTACACAATATTATATGATATCATGCCAGAAATACAGACGCAACATTATATCTAAGGTTCTTCATGCGCGATTTTTTGGTTGTGAAGATATTTCTCATTGCCAATATGGCTGGCGAAAAACAATTAAGCAGGATCAGAGCTTATAATGTTCATGCAATCGAAAGCTCTTAAAAAGTCGAAAAAGTATCGAGGTCTATGTACAATATAATATAATTTTAAGACACGGCCGTGCCTAGGCTATTTCGCATTGCATGACAACGGCCAATCAAACAAGGCTTTAAAAAAATACAGCTTTTCCTTCGAAACAACATAATTAATGTAGTCGAAAGCCCTTGAAAGGTGAGAAAATGTGTCTAAGTACCCCAATATTATAGGATTATGTGAGAAATGCAGCGGCAACATTTAATGCAAAGTTCTTCACACGCGATTTTTTGTTATTGCAACGTTGTGAAGATAATCGTTATTGCCAAGAACTTAGAGTTTTATTTATTTTTCGTCAGGATCTTTCAGTATCATTTCCGCTATGGAAATGATATCGAAAGATCCTTACGAAAAATAAATAAAACTCTAAGTTCTTCAAAATAACTAAATTAGGATATTTAATCCCTGACATAATAGTATATTATGATATAAGTGTATAAGAGGGCCTTTAAAGCACGCGCGACATATTTCAAAACACGACGCGCAGCGGAGTGTTTTGTAAGTCGCAAGGACTTTAGAGGCCTCTTATACACGTATATCATACGCTATTTTTTATTACGAATGCATCATAATCTCAAAAATGTTTTAAATATTAAACTTAAGGAATATATTGACGAATATATTAATCTGTCACATTTGACATGATCAAATGTTTCTATAGCAACCTTTAAAAAAGTAGGCACATCATAAACATCATTTTAAGCACGCTGCAGCGTGCGATAATCGTTGATTATGATGCATGCGTAATAAAAAATATATTAAAAATACTTTCTCTTACTGTTCTATAAGAAAAAGCGAAACATGGTCTAGTTAATTTCGTAGGTACAGCACAGAAATGGCTATATGGTACATTAGACGGTAGCGACAACAAGTGATACGATAATTATATTATAATTAAAGATAGAAATTAAAAAACACTTCACGAATACCTAACTTCTCCAAAATTAGTTCTCACGCAATTATCAGAAAATATCGATAAACAATTTAAAATTGAAAAATCTAATCAAAACAAATTAATGCTGTTACTAAAGAAATTCAACTAACTTCTAATTCATTACAACTTTCTCTATTATTTGACGATTTAAATAAGAATATTGCTATAGTTCAAACAATAAAATTTGTACTAATATTCAAACTGCAACTGTTCCCAGAACTATTAATTCCCAGAATTAAATAAAACCTTAAATATTATTGACCCTAAAAGTAGGATTCTCTTTGATAACATGAGCAAGTGTCAAGATGCACAATACAATATAATTATGTGAGACACTGACAACAGAATCAAGGTTTTGCATAAAAGATCTTTCTGACGATCAATGGTTAGGCTATATCATATTGTATGACAGCGGACAATCAAACAACGTTTGAAAAATGTTGTTTATCATTAAGACTATAAGGTTAAAACACTTCAGGAAGGCCTAACTTCTCAAGAATTAGTTCTTACAAAATTATCAGAAAACATCGATAAACAACTTAAAATTGTAAAAACTATTCAAAACATTATCCTAAAACAAATTAATACTTTTACTAAAGAAATTCAAGTAACTTCTAATTAATTACAATTTGTCTCTATTATTTGACGATTTAAATGAGAACATTGCTATAGGTCAAACAATAAAATTTGTACTAATATGCAAACTGCCATAAATTTCGCAGAAGTCAGTATGTTACACTCTAGAATACTTAAACTCTCAGAATTAAATAAAACATTAAGTATTATTGACCCTAAATATAGGATTCCCTTTGATAACATGAGAAAGTGTCAAGATGTACAATACGATATAATTATGTGAGACACTGGCAACAGAATCAAGGTTTCACGCAAAAGATTTTTCTGATGAGCAATGTTTCCTTCTTAGGCTATTTCACATTGCATGCCAGCGGACAATCAAACAACGTTTTAGAAATGCTGTTTATCATTAAGACTATATGGTTAACGTAGTCGAGAGCCTTTGAAAGGTAAGTAAATATGTCTAAGTACCCAATATTATAGGATTATGTGATAAATGCAGCAGCAACATGAGATGCAAGGTTCTACACATACGATTTTTTGGTTAATACAACGTAACGTGATAATCGTTATTGCCAATATAGCGGAGATGACACCGAAAGAACCTTACAAAAAATATATAAAACTCTAGTTCTTCAAATGATGACTTTATTATATAATCTCTTAGTAGCTAAATTAGAATATTTAATCTCTGACATAAAAGTTATTAAAAATACTTTATCTTGCTATTCTATAAAAAAGAACGAAGAATGGCCTATTTAATTTTGTCGGTACGACACACAAATGGCTATATGGTACATCAGACGCTAGCGACAGCGAGAGATATGATAATTATATTAAACTTACCGATTAAAAATCAAAAAAACACTTCAGGAAAGCCTAACTTCTCAAAAATTAGTTCTTACGCAATTATCAGAAAACATCGAAAACAACTTAAAATTGTAAAAACTATTCAAAACAACAAATCCTAAAACAAATTAATACTATTACTAAAGAAACTCAAGTAACTTCTAATTAATTACAACTTACTCTATTATTTAAATAAGAACATTGCTATAGTTCAAACAATAAAATTTGTACTAATATGAAAAGTGCAATTAATTTTGCAGAACTTGGTATATTACACTATAGAATACTTAAATTCTCAGAATTAAATAAAACATTAAGTATTATTGACCCTAAAAATAGGATTCCCTTTGATAACATGAGTAAGTGCACAATACGTTAGAATTATGTGAGACACTGGCAAAAGAATCAAGGTTTTGCACAAAAGATCTTTCTGATGAGTAATGTGTCCTTCTTAGGCTATTTCGCATTGCATGACAGCAGGCAATCAAACAAAGTTTCAAAAATGCTGTTTATCATTAAGACTATATGGTTAATATAGTCGAAAGCCCTGGAAAGGTGAGAAAATGTATCTGGTTTAGTTTGAATAGTTTTTAATTAATATGACCTGGAAAGAGCAAGTAGGTAGTTACATTAAGAAGGTTAATAATGTTTTATGGACTTGTAAAAGAGCTTTTGGATGCACTACAGACAAGGGTCCTTCGTGGGATTTATACGGCTGTGGTGCGCCCCATCATCGCCATTGTGTGGCGGACAGGCACGCAAGGGCTCAGTTGGACATAATTCAGAGACTGGTTTGCGTGTGTATTACAGGTGCTATGAGTATGAGGCCGACACCCACCAAAGCTCCTGAGAGACTTATTGCAGCGTGCCTACATACAGACTGTAAGATTTTGGTTACCTAAGCAACAATATTAGCTTGAGGAAATACATCAAAGTCTGGAAGAGGGCAGTTGTTGAATGGAAAAATTGTAAGCAGTAGACTTCTGGAATCTGGAAATGGTGAGAGGATGGCCTTGAAAAGGCCGCGGCACTTAGGCCCCATTGGACCCCCTGTGCGTCCTCTCCAGGTCAACCAATCCATCTAGGCCATCGTCCAGCCTAGTGTTGTAAAAAAGGCGGCGATGATGCCCGAGGAGACTGTTCTAAGAAAAGCCATGGTTGGCCATCGTTCTCCCAAAATGGATCCCTTAGTTCAGAAACAGCGTCGCAATCGCAGAGCAGATGCTCTACTGTTTCGTCCTCCTGTTCACAGCCTCTGCATATAGGTGTCTCGCATAATCTCATTGTGTGGAGATGTTTCCTTAGCTGGCAGTGTCCAGTCAGAATCCTCACCACGAGTCGTAGGGTCTTCCTTGACATATCCAGGTATGCTTTTGATGCAGACTCATTAGGGTAGCTTAAAAACTCCCTGGCCAGTCGACAGTTAGTTGTTTCGTCCCATCTTGCCCTAAAGTCTTCACGGGTGATCTTTTTTATCATATGTATCGTCGTCGCGACAGGTAGGTTTGAAGGGCTGGCTCCGATAATGTTTGAACCGGCTGCCTTTCTAGCCAATTTGTCCGCTGATTTGTTACCTTCGCACTGTGCATATCCTTTAACCCAGCACACAGAAATTCTGTTTTTGCGGGCAGCATCCTCCAGTGAAATATGGCATTCTAGTACTGACCTGGCTGTAAGTTTACAACTTCTCAAGGCCAGTAGTGCTTGTCTACTATCAGTGTAGATTTTAATAGTCTTGTTCTCAGTATTCCTGCGAACAATCTCTTTTGCGGCTATGGATATTGCAGCAAGTTCAGACTGAACTATGCTTGCGTGTCTCTCCATAGGCCATTTAAGTTCAATTCGCAAGCTTCGGGAGTAAATTCCACAGCCTGCTCCTTCCTTGGTTTTTGAGCCATCCACGAAAATGTTAACCGCACCTTCGGTTATAGGCTCAAATGGTTTTATTTGTACATCATATAGTTTGTCGAAGACAAACTTGTGAGGTATGCTATCTGCACTTACCTGCAGTAGTGGCAGTCTTACGACTGCCCCTTCCCACAGGTGGCGTCTAGTCTCTCCACATTCTATGCTAGGTTGCACACCAACGACTTTGAGCCTTAGCAATGCAGTCAGAGCCACCTCCCTTAGGTAAATATCTAGGGGAGGCAGGCACAACATTACTTCCATGGCTCTGGTTGGGGTTGTTCTCATAGCTCCCGTTACAGTTAGGCAGGCAGTTCTCTGTACCTGACTGAGCTTAAGCATTGCCGTTTTTTGTTGACTCTTGGGCCACCAAACTACGGCTCCATAGGCAATCATAGGTCTTATGATGGCAGTATAGATTCACATTACGACCCTGGGTTTCATCCCCCAGGTTTTACCCACGGTCCTGCGGCACTGTTCATAAGAGATGTATGCCTTCTTTAGTCTTCGTTCTAAGTGAAGATTCCAGGTTAATTTAGCATCGAAGGTGACCCCAAGGTATTTTACCTCAGATGCAAAATTTAGTTGTGTGTTTAGGAGGGTCGGAGGTCGCAGTGGCTCCATCCTCCTTTTTCTGGTGAAGAGCACCATCTCCGTCTTCCTGGGATTTACAGACAGGGAGTGCTCCCTGCACCACTTTTCGACTAAGCGAAGGGCACTCTGCATTCGATTGCACAGAACTCCTTCAAACTTTCCGTTGAGCAGTATCGTAAGATCGTCTGCATATGCATTGGTGTAGAATCCATCTGAGTTGAGGCGATGCAAGAGGCTGTCGAGAACAAGGTTCCATAGCAGTGGCGACAGAACGCCTCCCTGCGGGCAGCCTCTGGCAACGATGCCTCTCACTACAGTATCTTCCACCTTTATTTGCACGCGTCTCTTCGAGAGCATGTTGAAAATCCAGCCACTGACAGCAGGAGGGACGCCCCTGAGAGCAGTAGACTTGTTTTCATCCTTGAGAGTTGCAATCGTTTCCTAGGCCGAGCTGTATGCTATCCTCAAATGCGGATACGAGAACCTGTTAAGGGCCTCCAGAGAGAAGGATATCTACATTTGCATAGCTCTGTCGAAGCTTGAGCCTAATAGAGTTTCTTTGGTGCTGCCAAATGGTGTCTGAGTGTAGGGCCGTTTTGGGGACCTTAGTCAGGCACAATAAGGTCAGTCTTGTAAGTGCTACGGGACACTCGAATGTCCCGAGAAACGAGCAGGCTGACAGGATTCTATAATGAGTGCAATGGGACCTAAGCCTATAATACAGTAAGGCCTTCGCAATCCTAAGCAATGGATATACGGGCCGGGGATCTATGGGGGATTACTTCAGGAATGAGGCTGGCTGGGCTGCTCTTGGGAGACACAGCGGATGTAAGATGAGGGGCTGACTGGCTCTGAAGAGAGGGAATTGAAACTTGTGACAGGGTCCCTGTCACTCTAACAGACAGGCAGTTAATGTAGTAAATTAAGTGAAGAGGAGTGTTTGCATGATTGTATGAATCATACTAAATAAAACACTTTGTATTCCATGCAAAATGTTAATCCAAAAAGGACTTCCTATAGAAGCATAACAGAGCGCTTTCGGCCTAGGCCATCATTAGTGTTACTTGTCATTGGACCTGAAGAGCATATCAACGAAGAGAAAACAAGCAACACCAACAAACAACGGTCAAATCACAATTTAAAGTTTAAAGTCACATGTTAAAAGATATACATAATTAAAGGCCGATGCCTAAACCACGCTTTTCGTGGAACGACAAAATGTGTAATAAATAGCCCTTAAAGCTTTGATAAAATGTCATAGCACATGGTTGTATGATTAATACTATATATTGGCAGCACTAGATGTAAGGTTTTTCATAAAAGATCTCTCTAATCGATATAATGATGTGCGACTTATTCAGCATCTAACGACCCTCTTAAGCCTATTAATTATTACATTTACAATAGGGCTGCATAAAAAATTTAATTAATATTGATACACAAAATAGCTGGGACAACAGAAGCTCTTTCAAAATGACTTCTTCTGCTCCATCTACTTCGTCCCAACCACATTTTAATAATTGAGAAGTTTTTTGAGGCCTCGAAAATAAGGTCGTATACCACTCGAGTTTTGAATGTCCTAAAGCCCGTCGCTAATCTTTCAAACAATCCCCAGAATACAAAATGAAGCTTTAACTTTATAAGGTCCATTGTTTTTTCATATTAACTATGGGGGGATGCGGGAAAATATTATGTTTTATGAGAATTACGGGCTCATTTACATAAGCTTTTTGTAGGACTGCGACTCGGGCTTTCTCGGGCAGGCAAAACAATAATATCACGAAAATTATTTGAAATTCGGCATTGGATTGATGAATTTAATTGCCAATTTTTAAACGCAGACTTGGATGTCGATTAAAGTTTTCCCCGAACTTTAAGTAGGTCAGTTTGTCAGCTCCTATTACACATAGGGCTTTTGGACGCTATTCCGGTAATTGAACATTCTACGAATATCCTATTGCGAATAAAAGCGATCAGTTTTGTAGAAAATGTGGTGATGAATCATGTTTCCACTTATTTACATTCCGAAAGAGTAAAAGATGACGCATATGGATATATTTTAAAGCTCAGTATCGATATGGTCCTTGGGAAAGTCTATAGACCATTTTTTAAATACATAGACATGGTAGATAAACCTCGTATCACTTTATCGAAATTTAGAATTTTAATTTAAGTTGTCGATCATCTATAACACTCCTTCGACGGGTAGGTCTATTTCCGGCTCCGCTAAACATTCCGAAGTGTTCCAGTATTTTAGCCTTGGGAAACAGATATCCTATGTAATTAAACTTGCAACTAGTAACACTTCCAGCAATTAACGTCATTATCACGTCATTTATTCTGCCATGTCCTGTTCAGAAAGTAATTAGTTTCGGTTTTGCGAAACTGGGACCGTGTTACTTGTAACGTTTCTGATTTATTCCATATGATTTTTTCGGTAGATTGGGTCAGTAAGTAATTAGTATTTTTAATACATCGTAGTACCATAAAGAAATTGATAATATAAGGAATGATAATTCAGTAGACCCCATGATTAAATTCCCTGATTTTTTTAAGGCAGTTGGTTATTGTCGAGTTATCCTCCTCTCCATTTATTCGGCAAGAAAAACTGATTAGTGATTTTTTTCTCTGTTTTGCCGAAATAGTATATTACTTTTCATGGCGCGCTCGTGTTTAACAGCCGAACGGAGTGAGGCTGGTAATAGAGAGCAAGCCATGAAAAGTAACTTTTCCTCCAAATAAAATATGCTGTTTTTTCTTCAAATGTCGACAAATTAATCCAAAAACGTCTATTTTTAATAGTAATAATAATTATTATTAAAGATAGGTGGGTTCGCAAGGCGGCTTAGACCGGTGCGATGTCGGTGAATAGGCTCAGGTTGTTGCTATAGTAATGTAACATAAAGCTGTCAGTGGACACTGTCAACAATAATTATATTTTTCAAATTGCGTTTTCGATTGCATTTTAATTCCGTATTGATAAGCAGTTATTGAGTAAATTCGATTAAATAATACCCAATTTGTTCCTAAATTAGTGATTTTTAGAAATGCAGTCACAAATTGAGTGATAAATACAAATTGTAGTTTAATAAATCTTGAGTTGTTGACGCTTATTTTGTTGTCTGTTTGTATTGTATCTATGTTGCTATGACAACACTTTTACCTCCGCCGGCGGAAAAGTGAAAAGTAAAGCACCGGCGGAGGAAAAACGAAACTTTACTGCCGCCTACACAGTCGAGTAATGACGGATTTACTGACATTTGAAGAAAAAGGGATTTACCCATCTTCTTGGAAAGTCGCTCAGGTGTAACCTGTTCCAAAAAATAAGTCAAGAAAACTACGCCCTCAAATTATCGCCTAATTGGCTTGCTTCCAATAACCTCCAAAGTCATGGAACGTGCAATCAATCAGCAACTACTCAAGTACCTCGAGAGCAACAGAATAATCAGCGATAATCAATACGGCTTTCCCAAAGAGAGATCGATAGGAGATATAATGGCCTATGTCACTCATGTATGGAGAGAACTACAGAGAGTCTCGAGCGATTGCGACATTCTACAGAGTTTGGCATGGCGGATTGCTCAACAAACTGCCTCCCTTCGCACTCCAGCCTCTCTGCAGCTGGCTTGCCAGTTATCTTAAGAACATATCTCTGCACGTTGCAGTTGATGGACACATCTCAGACACATTCAGCATTAACGAGGGCGTGCCTCAGGGCGCAATACTTTCACCAACTCCGTTCCTCATCTACATTAATGATCTGCTGATCGAAACGAATACTCCTGTTTACAATTTTGCAGATGACAGTACCCTTGTCTCCCAATTTAGATCAGAAAAACCTTTACCAACATTTTCGCAACATCGAGCGCCATAGGATCTCCCTTTAGTCTGTGAGCCACTGCCATAAAGAAAAATATGTAACGTACTTATGTACGTGTCGCAGTTATTCTAATGTATGCTCTTTTTGATTTATTTACTCAAACTTAGATGATTAAAGAGCATTGCCTATGGGACCTAAACTGCAATCTTTCTGCCTATTCGTCCTAATATTGTCTTGAATTATTTTGACCTGTTACTGTCTTCTTCTGAATCTTTCTTAGATTCTTCTATTTATCTCAAAGATCAATTTCGAGCAAAGCAAGGACAGATTATTTCTAATCACAGCAAATCGTCTGTGTTCTCTTTTCTCTTTGGTAGAAAGTGTTACTTCAATTGTCGTTTTCCAAATTGTACTTATTTCCATGTTGTCAGTTTCTACTTAATTTGACTGTATTTTTTATTTCGGTTGTTGTAAAACATTTTACATATGTAACACCATAAACCAAACTAACTTAAGCTAATTTCATCTAACTCAAAGTATGCCAAAATAGCTGAAACCAAGGCTAACCCAAATTATCTGTTCAATGTCTGGTATTGATTGTCAAGATTATGATGTTGTCGAGGTCTTGATATTGTCGGGATTTATATTGTTGCCGGTATTTTGATATTGTCGAGACTTTGATACTATCGGAAATTTGATTGTCATATATTCGATTGTCAGGATACTGTCGGGGTTTTGATATTCTATCGGCATTTTGATTAGTCAACTTTCAAAATGTTGTCGATATTTTGATATTGTCGAGATTTGATATAAATAGGTAATTGGAATCTTGACTTTTTTTTTGAATTTTAATATTCTCGTGAATTGAATTTTCAGTATTATGATAGTGTCCAAGTTTTGATACTAATGAAAATTTGAGTGTCAGGTTTTTGTCAGGATTATCGTTGCTGAACATTTGAATATTCTCTTGATACTGATTAATCCTGATTTTCATTACAGTTCCTTTTTATATTGTTGAGATTTTGATAAAACGTATGACTTAAGATTTTGATATTATTGGAAACTGTCGAGATTACGATATTATTAATACCACAGTTTATACCGTCCGGGTACGGTATAAACTGAGTTAATACTGTGTCGAGTCTTTAATGCTGTGGGAAATTTCATTGTCATAATTTCGATTGTCAGGATACTGTCGGGGTTTTGATATACTATCGGCATTTTGATTGGCGAACTTTCAAAATGTTGTCGCTATCTTGATATTGTCGAATTTTGATATAAATAATTCGAATCCTGATTTTTGGTATTTTAATATTCTCATGACTTTGAGTTTCGGTTTTATGAAATAGTCCAGGTTTTGATGCTGTTGAAAATTTGAGTGGCAGGATTTTGATTACCAGGATTATGATGGTTGTCGAGATTTTGATATTCTCTTGATATTCATTTGTCGGAATTTTTTATTACTGCTGCTGCTTTGATATTGTGGAGATTTTGATAAAACGGGAACTGTAATGTGTTAAGATTTTGATATTATCTGTGAATTTTTATTAGCTTGCTTTTAAATACTGTGAGCATTTTGATATAGTTGGATATTCTGATATTGTCTTTATTGTGATACTGTCGAAAATTTGATTGTCAGGATATTGTTGGGGTTTTGATATTCTATCGCTATTTTGATTAGTCAACTTTCAAAGTGTTGTCGATATTTTGATATTGTCGAGATTTGATATAAATAATTCGAATCTTGATTTCTTGGATTTTAATATTCTCTTGAATTTGATTTTCAGTCTTATGAGATTGTCCAAGTTTTGATGCTGCTGAAAATTGGTGTGTCAGGATTTTGATTACCAGGATTATGATGGTTGTCGAGATTTTGATACTCTCTTGATATTTATTTATTGGAATTTTTATTACTGCTGCTGCTTTGATATTGTGGAGATTTTGATAAAACGGGAACTGTAGTGTGTTAAGATTTTGATATTATCTGTGAATTTTTATTAGCGCGCTTT
>JAEQML010072643.1:0-15394 GCA_016904865.1 Pissodes strobi
CCTGCCGAAGCCAGATGATTCAACTTCCAACTTGCCCCCTTCCTAGTTACTACAACTCATTTAAAATGGTGCTGGATCACTATCTTCCTCATTCATGAAACTTACCAATTCTTCCTCCAGTTGCTTTTCGGTCGAAAACTTTCGAATTGACATCTTAAAAAATCAGTATATATTATATATACAATTAATACCTAAAAAGTAAGATAAGAAAGTACCTTAACTAAAATATCCAAAATCAATACTAAAAATAAGTAGATAGTAGTGGAATTCATTAAATTACGTAAATATGGTACTTTCGTAAAATTTACGCCGAAAATCGCTTTAGAGGCGGAAATTAGAACAACCCAATATCGCACTGTCTACTTCAATATTAGACTGAAAACGCATGAATTCCTAGGAACCTCATAAACTTTACGAATTCTAGGGCTAAATGTTATTTGGAGGAAGTTCTTCGGCCAGTTGTGTTACCGCAAGCTGGAGTTATTGGACACAGATTAATTTTAATGCATGATAATGCACGCCCGCATGGTGCCAGGATAGTAATTCAATTTTTAGAAGAACAATAAATCATTGTATTGCCATGGCCTGCTCAATTGCCGGATCTAAATCCTATTGAGCATGCATGGGGTATGCTTCGAATACTTTGAAAACCGAGCACAGTTCTTTTAGTCTTAGGTGATGCTTGAGATGCACTGCCTTAAAATGAATAATTAGACAATTTAATTTTATGTATGTGTAGCAGGTGTCGTGCACTGCGAAATACAGAGGGAACCACACAAAAAGACATTGTCTGTTTTGTTCTTTTCCCATTTTTGAGTAAAAAAATACACCACTGTATATCGATAAACTTAAAACTGTTGGCATTGATACTAAGTAACTGATGTATGATGCCATTTATGTTAGAAACTTTATGCATTCTTCGTCTAATTCAAGCTTTACTTTAATTTAATAAAAATATCCCTAGACCATTGCGGTGTGTATCTTTTCAACAACATATTCCTTGAAATCATCAACATTTTTCTTCCTCATATTAAAAGCATCGTCTTCCAAATTTCGTTTCAAAATTCTGCAAAATGTTTCCTTACAATCGCTTTTGCATTTTTAGCATTATGCGGTATTAAATTGTTGATCTGTAATAAATTCAACGTAGGTTTGCGTCGACTGACAATTACCCTCAAATACGACACAACAGTATGAACAAAAACGCCATGGCTCGCGTGATCTTACAATTTTGTTCCCGTTGAGTTTAGAGTAAAATTTGATTTTTAATTTTATACCTATGAGTAAATTATTCCTAACACTTTTCTTAGTACAACTATATTTTTAGAATTTTGTAATTATTAATTTTCAAAATATTGGGAACCACCGAAAAATTTCGGGTTAGTTTGGGTTAATGTGGTTTTCGGTAAGATATTTTCACACCACAATTATAAATAAATAAAATTAAAAAACAAAATTGATTTTCAATTAGTGTAACTGGAATCGAAATTGTATTGAATATATGATTATATAAGTGAATATTTTAAAAAATGTATTTGATCTTCGGGTTATAGAGACGACCAAAATTATTCATGAATACTATAAATTCTAACAAAAAAAAATTCAAAGAGGTGTAAAAGCGGTAGATATTTTTAAGCTCTTAATCATTATATTCATCGTATTTGCTTTCCACTTATAATTTCGCAAATTAGCATGACCGATTCAAAAGAAAACCCAAAAATCGGAAATTAATGAAAAATTATTGCAACTCATTAAAAACCATAAAATCATATTGATCCAACAACTATGTTAATTCGCACGACCTTCATGTGACAAACGGTTTTAAGATAACTCTCACAGACTTCTTGGAAACTATAAAAGGTTAGCCGCCTCGCCCAGCCGAATCAGTATCACTTGACTATTAAGACCAAACGAAATATTCAAAAAGTTAAAATGAATATATCTTGGTTAGTTGCCTTCGCTTGTGCCATCTACATCGCTAACGCTGCTTCGGTATACACACCTGAAGTAATCCGTCAAAAGAGGAGTCCAGTAGTTGGAGCAGCTGCTTTAGGAATTGGAGGAGCAGGAATTTTGGGAGCTGGAGCCCTTGGAGCTGGGCTTCTTGGAGCTGGTGCCCTAGGAGCTGGAGCTCTGGGAGCGGGGGCTCTAGGTGTAGGTGTTGCTAAAGGAGCGATCATTGGAGGTGCTATTGGAAGCAGATAGTAAGTAATAGTTTTAATTAATATTAGTAATTGTGAATATCTTTTTATATAGATTCAGTATAATCGTATATCAGGCAGACAGAAAAATCACACTCTGTGTATTTTGTTTTCTTCATTAGTTTGGGTTAGATTGGGCTAGTAAAAAATAAAAATTAACGTTACTTAAATACGCATTTAATAAATAATTTATATGCCTTAAAGGGGCCAATTGTACATGTTTGTTTCCATCAATCTTTAAATGTTTATCACTTCGATTCTCTTTCAATTAGAAAATGCAATGCACATGCTATATTTTAAAAATAATTTCCATGCAATGCCAGTAAATGACGCAAAATGTGGTGGATTGCATGAGAGTGCAAATTACCATTTATAGGAGTGGCATTGAAAATTTTGGAGTATATCACTATTATCAGTTCTTAAAATTAAGTCAAAATTAAGCGTTCTCAAAACGTTTTTAAATTTAAATTCAGTTTTAAGATCAATATTTTAATAATATTTTATCTGTAAAGAAGAAAATTATTCGATAATTTTTAAAAGAAAATAGCTTGACTGTCACAACTAAATTAAGAATCTGGTAATTGGGATCAAATCTGCTTATTTGACTGGGCTACAAATCATTACCCAATATTTGGAACGTACGACTAGGCGCACGTATATTAAATTTTACATTGTCAAGTTCAATATCATCACCTTATTCATTTCATATTCATAATGAGGAAGGACATTGCTAATATGGGTGAAAACTTTACATTTGGTATCTTGATTCTTGATTTATAGATTGACTTTTGATACACCAATATTTTGAAATAAATTAGTGTATTCTCACTTTTCCGGTAAAAAGCAATTCGTATCTAAATAGACTAAGTGATAATAATGGAATAAAATATCTATTTAGATACATATTGCACTTTATCGGGAAAGTGAGAATAACTAATAAATATAAAACTAATTTTTATTTTATAAAAAAAATATTAAATGCAAAAGAAAAGTACTTGTAAGTACATATTTATGATATTTTCTAAAATAATATTTAAACAAAAATAAAAGTGAACGAACTTTTGAATTGAAATAATCGGAACAAATTGAAGCCACTTCTTCAATAAAATACGAAGTGATATCATAATAATTATACATTATGGAAGCCTAAAACATTGTTTTACATCAGTTCATGTTTCAAAATTGCGATCACAGAAGTACTTATTTTTTAAATTTCTAATTATTTTGTTTAATTTAGCATTTTATTACAGCGCGTTTCCCTTCTGAAGCTTCCTGGGCCATATTTATCATTAAGTCTTGGGGATGATGTGTTTCCCTATTTTCTACCTTATCAAATTACTAAACGTATCACTTGACTATTAAGACCAAACGAAATATTCAAAAACTTAAAATGAAGATATCTTGGTTAGTTGCTTTCGCTTGTGTGCCATCTACATTGCCAACGTCGTCGGGACGACTCTTAATTTATTTTTTAATTTAAACGGCTCAAAACCGTCAGGAAATTGCGACGACGTTGGAAGTAGCAGTCGAGTCGCGTTCGCTGTACGTCGCTCCAACATCATATTACTGCTTTGCTGAACTTTGCCAATAATACTGTAACCTCTTTGGCGGTCAAGTATATTATACAAATAAAGCAGCATAACTATAATCCCACCCAAACTACTGTTTCCTGCAGGGAAGTTTATTAATATACCATCAAAACTTAATAACTATTGAGTGTTGAGGTAATGAGTATTTTGTATTGCTAAATGATAATATGTATTTCTTACAGCGGAGGATATGGTGGATACAGCAGAGGATATAGCTACCCAGATGTCCAAGTAGTGCATGTCCATGACAGCTATGGAGGTGGCTATGGAGGCGGTTACGGAGGAGGTTATAGTTATGGAGGAGGATTCGGATATGGAGGAGGTTTCGGAGGAGGATATGGAGGCTGGTAGTAAGTATAATCACGTTTTCTTAGTATGAACTGGTAAATGTTTTTCAATTTGTAATAAATATGTGTTAAGCTTCACTTCCTGGTAAATTTCTATGGAAACTAACCAGCCCCGTGCCAAAAGCAAGAGAAAAGTTGTCTCGGTCAAATTTAGTTATTTTCTGCTGCAATTATCTAAAAATTCCGCATTGACATAAGCAGCCATAATTTTCTCCAATTTCTGATAATTTGTTTAATTTTTAAGTTAGATATGATTAGTGATGAGCAAATGCAAGACCAAGACCGTGTTAGTTTTGGTCTTACATATGTAGTCTTTGTCTTGTGTTTTTAAGCTTCGTTAGGGCCACTTAGTTAGCATTTGTGTAATTTACACCCTAAGACTAAGACTTGTATTCAAAATTTCAATAAAACTGTAGTGGTTGGTAAAAAATTTTACTTACAAATATTTTTTTACGTCTACATTTTTTTCACTTGATCAAAAAGCTTGTTCTAGTTATTCGAACTACATTTAAAAATGTGAACTTGATATTTTAATCTGATATTTGAAAACTTTTCCTCATGATAATGATACAGCCGAAAGCATTGACATGGAGAAATAAAATACCATTTGATTAATGTTCCGAATAATTACTAACTGACTATTTCTATTATTTTTTCAGCTAAATGCCGAAGCAGCCAGTGACGTGTACAAATTCAAATACGCTTATTTGTAAAGTTAGTGTTAATAAATTATTGTTACGTACTTTTATAGTACATCATTGCTTTATATTTTCCTGATAAAATACAACCATTCTTGCGTTTTTAACCACATAAATAAAGATTGCAAATTTGAAGCCAATCTCTATTTATTAAGTTAATTTAGGAAATAATTTAACATTGGGAGCTTCTCAGTGGTTGCACAAGTACTATCTTTAGAGTAGTAATAGTAGTATAAAAATCAATAAGAAGGCTCCTCACCACCAGTTTTTTAGGCAAACAAGTTTAGAACTTTTAATTAAATACTTATTGAAGATAAAATTATATTAAGGGTGATTTTAAGATAATTGAGGTATTAGGTATTTAAATCACTAACATGAAGTTTGTCAGGCATCTTGGATTTTTTTAAATGCAACTTTTTGGCAAATCCAACAAGGCGAACAAATATATTCGTTGGTTTTGCTTATATCACAAGAAGATATCAAGACTCTGAGTTTATAGTAAGAACTAAAAGATGTAAGTATTCCTATTTTTTAGTAGGCAGTCGGGTTAGTTGATCATAGCAAATCTTCCAAGCACAAAAATAACTAATTTTGTCTTGAAGAAATGAAGGCAACTGAAATGTAATGTTTTACTCAAAAATGCTTTACTGGGTTTTATCCCGTAAAAAACTAATACAGCATTTCTCAAAATTATGTTGTTGGCAAATAAAATTAGCTAAATCTATCAGATATCCGCCATATAAATTTTTTCCAAAACGACATTTTTTAGCAACAATTTTAAGTCTATATCTTTTATCTTTATTTACCATAAAATAATAAAGCTTAACCACAAATCTAGAAAGCATTAAGAAAATTATTTACACAATTTTTGAGCCAATCTAGGTACATACTATTAGATGGTCTATAAAAAATAAAAAATTGGGCAATTAGTCACAGTAAACTAAGCATTTTTCCATTTATCATAAAATAATAGAACGTAGATGCAAATGTGGAAAGTATTAAAAAAATTATTTACACGATTTTTTTTGGGCCAATCTAGATACTAAATCATGGCCTATAAAAAAATAAAAAATGTGCAAGTAGTCATAATTAAGTAATTTTGGTAACTGCAAAGTTTAAGTAAGTTGCAAGTAATAAAAAAATTTGCGGGATTTAATAGGACTTATTTGGTATGCACTATGCCAACATTTATTTTCAGTTTTCATACATCTTTGTTCGACTGCAATCATTAAAAAATCTGTCTTTAAATTCAAAATTCAAAAAATTTATTTATTTGCTAACTTTATGATATAAGTAAAACAATATAATACAATTAAGATCATTTGACATTAACTATATAACTAAAAGAGTAAAGAGCAAACTAAGTATTACAGAAATTCTTAAGTAAAGAATCCAGCAAGACAAACAATTAGGTACATAAAATATTCATTTAAGTCATAAAATGACCTCTCGAGAAGCCTCTTTTAGGTTATTTCGATACTGTGTGTAAGATGTAGACAGTCTCACAAATTAAGGTAGGTACTTTGTTAAATATTCTTATACCCTGGCTATAGGGACTTTGCAATGATACATTTATTCGTTTTTTGAGGGGTGTAGAGAGCATCCCTGCTCCTAGTTCCATGGTGGTGAACATCCCCATGAGAGGGAATATCGGGGTTTATTTTATAAATGTAGCAGGCTACCTCCAAAATATACAGACAGCTCAGAGGCAGAATTCTCAGTAACCTGAACAATGGCCTACATGAGGCCCACGGTCCCTCCCCGGTCCCTAATACACTTTTCTTGTAATAAAAATATATCCCCTATAATAGAAGATGATTTCCATCCCGTAAGTAACCCGACATTGAACCTCAGCAAAAAAAAAGTGTTTAATACCTCCCTGTCCAAAACACTTCTAAGGCATCTTAGTTGAAAGACAACAGTGTTCATCTTTTTAGTTAGCTCCGAAGAGTGCGCCCGCCAACACATACACTCGTCAAGATACACCCCTAAAAACCTTGCACAAGGCTGTCTTGCAATAGTTAAATTTTGCCATATCACATTTAAAGTTTCGACCCTTTTTTGCCATAGATGGAAAATAACATACTCCGTTTTGCTTGCATTTAAAAAGAGTTGGTTAACCGAAAACCATTGGCTCATTCTTTCAAAAAAAAGTGAGTTAAACTGATGCTCAGTGCTTTCCCTATCCTTACCACATACTAGAAATGATGAGTCATCAGCGTATAGGACTGTTTTATAGTCTTGCAGATAATGAATTATGTCAGCAATATAGAGTGAGAACAGAGTGGGAGCAAGCACACTGCCATGAGAAACACCCAAATGTATCCCTTTTATTGTAGATTGTATAGTTTGTGTTTGTGAAAGTGTAGCATCATCATAGGATAGCTCCACAAACTGGTACCTGTTTAGAAGTTAGGATCTAAACCACAGATTAGTATTGCCCCGAAAGCCCATAGCTTCCAACTTGCTTAGTAACCTCAAATGTGAAACACAGTCGAATGCACGACTTAAGTCGCAGAAAACCCCGACTGCGTATCTCTGTTTATCTAATTGATTCATAATATTCATATAGAATTCATTAATTGCAGTGGTTGTTGATTTATTCTTTTGAAAACCGTGCTGCTCTTTGGGTATAAGCTTAAACTTAGCAATAAACGTTGTAATGCGTCCCAACATAGCATATTCGAGAAACTTTGAGAAAACAGAATTAATTGAGATTGGACGATAATTCTCTGAGCAATGCTTATCGTTTTTCTTGTGTACTGGAACCACCTTGGTGACCTTTAACCTGTCGGGAAAAACTCCCCCCTCTATGGAGGCATTTACAAGATGACATATTGGCTTTAACAGCTCATTGAGAGAATTGCTTAATAAAATTGACAGTGTTTTGTAAAGTGAAATGCATCAAAATAAACTATATTGTTTGTACTTAGTTTTCATCCAAAACACTTCTTTTTTGCAGCTTGTGATCGGTGAGTAACAAAAACTTAAAATTTGGTAAAAAAGATAATCTTGTAATGTGTTTATAACGTGACATATAATGTGCTACTTGTAAGGTATCCGCTTCCATGGCAACAGATATTTAACAGTTCAGTTGCTTTTTCCAAGCTACTTGATATCTTGCTCATCCCTATTGCATAAAATCAGACTTTAAAATATTTTATCTAATTTCTTTGAATTTCGTTTCGCTAAAATTCAAAATTCGACTTCTATGTCAATTTCCAAACGACACTTATCCTCAAAACGGGATTACGGGATTGAGAAGCGGGGGTCATAATAGTCGGCCACCAAGGTCCCCGATTTGACCCGCAGTAGACTTACTTTTATTCTATGAGGTGATCTGAAATTTAAAATTTGTGCGTCCCACCCTGAATTATTCGGTGATACAATTGATGAGTGCCACCAAGTTACACCCGAAATATTACGTAAATAAGATAAAGAACATAGAGGGTTATTTGAATAAACTGTTTAGGAAAGTAAGTGAAAACTTTTTTGACTTTTTATCGTATTATTAAGAGAAAAATTACAAATAAAAAACATAACCTTTCAAATTTAGGGGTGAAACTTACCCCTGCCAATACGATTCAGTAATATCTCACTTTTAAAGGTATTCTGAAACAGGCCGACCATGGGTATGCAAATTAACAAAGAAAAGCTCTACAAGAATAAAATTCACGGACAAAATTTGAATACACTCGATATTATAAAAAATATTTAAAAAACGCACTTTTACATGTAAACCTTCGAGAAGCAAGTAAAAAAAGTCGAGCCGGGCGCTGGGAATCGGGATTTAATGCGGTACCCTTATTTACATCTATTTAATACACTTTTTTAATGTACGGTATCGGAATTTTAATGATTCTTGTCGCGCCCACACATCAAATGGGACCTTTTTCATATGAAAAGAACGCAGCAAGAATGAAAGGGAGTTAAAAAAATCCACTCGTTTTGGCTAGAGACTGGTCAAATTCCACTCGCCACAGCTTGAGACTGGTTTCCCATTCAAATTTCCAACTAGTGTGACATCCACTCGTATCAACCAGAGGCGAGTTTCCCCCACACCATATATAATTTCTCAATTATAGGAGAAATTGAGCATCTCAGTAATTTTCCTGAGCCAAATGAAATTAAGAACAAATCACAAAATCCCAGCCACCGGCGCCACTCGCAGAGGAGTCGAGACGGTTCCCTTACAAATAGGTAAATTCCTTGGTTTCACTTAAATTCTTTACGATTTAATATCTAGACATCATTTTAAGGGAAGGTCGAACTTTTAAACCTAGTACTTTAAGCTGATCAGATTCTCGTAAGTTGCGCGGTATTGATCAGGTTTCGGGATCGGAGGTGATTGTGAGTATTGTGATCAAATATGTTCAAGTAAACTTTCATCCTCGTATCTCCAAATTACAATGGAATAACAGGTTGGGTTAGTAAGATCCTTAAAGAATACAAAACACAACAAAGGGTACAATGGCCCTACGGGGCACGGAGGGTTTTATAGTCGTTATTGACTGATTACTTAAGAAATTATAATCAGTCAAGATAACCTGTTAACAAGCATCTTCTTTAGAACCTACTATCAAACAACGTCATTTAACAGGATCTTAACTGACAGTGACGATTAACCATTTACCAGTGTTACGATCACGTCCAAAGAATCTTGGCCTTTAGGTATGCACAACGGACAGGAGGCGTTTCAACTTAAACCATTATTTTAAAGTCTATAGTTCTTGTGATGTAGCCAACCTTATTCGCCAATTGCGCTTTCAGCTGGTTCATATGCCTGCCTCACTCAGCCGTTTGTGGTTTAATTATTTTTAAGGTGTGGGTTAAAGTTTATGGCAGTTTGAGCGGGCGCCACTAAATGTTTACTGTCCGAAATTTATTAGTTAGAAATTATATCTGTCTGAAAATCTGATATTAAAATTTAGAAAAAATAGCCTGTGAGAAACAGCAAAAAAATAGGATAAGATTGAATTAAGGTCTAAATACAGTTTGCCAAAATAAATACCAGGAATACAAACAACCAGCTTATGTAAAAAATACTATGTGGGTAGAACAATCTACTTTCTTAAAATTTTGAAGATTTTCTGATTACTGATGGTTAATATTATGCTAAAAAATATTTAAGGAATATCACTTAAGCTGACCTGTATACGCCACAAGTGGTAATTAATGTTCAAACTACAATTTATTAATTGCTCTATTAGTTAAGTTTCATCTAGACACATTAACACTAGAAATTAGAACAATCAAGTATCAATTAAACGATTTAGACCTGGTGCTCACTGCGATTAAACTTTAAATAAAAAAGTAGCACTAGTTCTGGTACTTTAGCAAGTTTCTGATCAATAAATTAACATTACTAATTACTATCTCAATATCTCGATAAATTACCTCCGTGCCAATTAAATGCCAATTAGAGAATAAATAATATCCACTAACTTACGCTTAGCTTATTCCCTTGGCAGCTAGAATATAGAAGACTTCTAAAAGGTATTTACTGAATAAAATATACGGAAATAGATATAGCCTTACCAAATCAGGAAAATTAGCTTAATTGGCTGATATCAAGGCGAAGCATTCAATAATAAGGTTTAAATAAGCTAAATTAAATTTCTGCCATGGGTTTTACAAATAGATATAATTAACTTAATATAAATGGCATAACCGCTTAATTGTACGATATAAATTTAGATAATACCAAGAGAGAAAATTTACAGTTTATTAGAGGACTGTCTCTTATTAAAAACACTAAATAAGTTCAGCGAACTAAATCGAACGAATCTCTGGAAGTAATATTTCCAGCAGGTGCTTCTATGTAGATTATATTATTTAGTCATTTCACTTGAAAAATTAAAGGTAGTAGCAGAATAAATCAAGAACAAGGCTCAACATATTAATTGTGCGGATGTATTATTAATCAAAAATTGATCCTATCAGACTTGACGATGTGTATTGTCCTCGGTAATAATTGGAAGACTTAGGCAAGGTACCAGTCGGGATAATGAGGCTACACTAAACTCTTTATCTGGTCCAAGCTGGAGAAGATGGCTGGGCTCCTACTCAGATGAGGAATATGTTCAAAAACCATTTAAACACGTTTTCAAATCTAACGATTTAATTTACATTATATTTGCATTCCGTGCCACTGTTCGTATTCCAAAGAAATCGTATAAACCTTGGCGTTTCTCGTAGCGCCATCTCTAGTTACAACGTTCACTCATTTGAATCCGACCAATCACAGCGCTACCCTACAGGATAGTCACTTCACTCAGCCTAAATTCCCCTATTATAATTCTATTGGTCCCTAAAATTCCGATCTTTAATAATAGAATTTTATGAAAACTAGCCAGCAGATTTCGACCAGGTTGTGTTAAAATTCATAATATTAATTTAGACAACCGGTGATGCTAAGCTTTTACACAATTTCTCTATATTTATGTTATTTGCCCTTTACTGACGTAATATGAAGTAGTGGGGGGTAAGTTAACGCGCCAAAGGAGAGACGACGCCTTCTCTTCTCACGGTCTAGAATTCACTTCACTTCTTAACTGGCCCTCTTTAAAGTAAGTCGCGATCCCTAATCGCCCCTCGTGGCACACGGCCATGGAGGTTTTTCTCTAATTTTCTAACACTGTACTAATCGTACCCACGGCATCTGGCCATGTAATCATGCTTACAGTCACAATCTCTCAACATTCTCAAACGTTGTAGTAATCGTACCCTCGGCAAGAGACCATGTAAGTAAACTCACACGTTTACAATCCCAATCTCTCAATATTCTCTCAGTTTTATTACAATATAAAGTCTCCCATAAGTGCTATTCCAATTCACTGAGTTTAGCCTACCTACGCGATCTGCGTAGCGTGTTTTACAATAACTTTTGCGTGTATAAAACGCATTCCACAAAGGCATCATAATAGCCCTGCCATAAGCATATATCTGCATATCACCCTTTGAGTCATTTTTATTTGCAAGAAGTTGAAGCACATTGTATATAGAAGCTAAAGAAAGACTTAGTAAGTGTTTTTAAGTGACTCCTTTGTGCTGGAAGATAAACTGCTGAACAATTTGAACGTTGCTCGTCAACTGGTGAATATAGTGTATATATTAGCTTATATGTGGACATTAAAGTAATATTTATCTTGTTATTATTGCTTGTATGTTACTGTATTTTATCTTAAAGTTATCTCAGCTAATCGAGGTCATACGTAGCTGTTCCCGAGGAACTCTAATGAGCATTTAACTGTATTTAGCTGCTAGGTTATGTTTATAACCATACATTTGTTTAGGATTACAATTGTTTATGCAATGCTTTAGTTCTTAAGAGTTTTTTTATGTAACATTTTGCAAGGTCGAATCTTCCCTCGACTAATATTGTTCATATCGTAGCACTGACTACGTTCAATCATTCAATGTTTATATTTTGTTTATTTATGAGCTTCCAGTTGTTTTCAAGTAAAATAACTTGTTCAAATATTCATATAATGCTAAAGCTTTTTGTTTTATTTATAAAATGACTTTAGAACTAGCCCTATGGTAAATTAAGGTTGCCTACGAGCACATCTCTGTTTATTTACAAACTCGACCAAGATCGAATCTGAAACAGAAGGCCCCAAGCAAATGGCCAGTGGTCCCTCGGAAAGACCCGTTTAAAATAAAAGGGTTATCACACCGCTTAGCACACGATGTTTCACAACAGCATAGCCGGTACTCTAAGAAAAGATACGCGTTACTACTCTTTGTAATATTAACAAAAAATGCTATCTGGCAATCATCAACCAGCAGGTGCCACAAGGCGGTAGGTTAGTGCTGAACGACAAGGCCTCAACTTTTGACCTCCTTCGTTATACAGTGTAGCCCAAATTGGGTATACATGTATGGGTATCTTCTAAACTATATGAGATAGAAAAATGGTTAAATGGCGAAAGTTGTAGGCCATTCAATTCCCAATTCAACGCCATTTTGATAACGATTTTCTCTCTTTTTGTTTTTGAGATATTTTGAAAAAATCAAAAAGTTATATTTTCGAAAAAGCGCTGTACTTTTTTTATTTAAACATATTTTTAAAACCTGTAAAAACATTGTTAGGGCAACTTTTTACGCTCGATGCACCCATGTAATCAGTTTTTAGTTCTGACGTTTCGGTTCTGAGAAACCATCATCAACTTCGTTTTTTCTTATGGCGGTCATCTTGTTTTTTAGCACATTTGAAAAGAACATATTTTTTCCTTTCTTATGATGTATAACACTTTATAAAAATATTTAATTTTTATGTCAAAAACCACAAAATTAATTTTTAACTGAGTTGGCCATGACTGCGGAGGCCATTTGCCGTATTAAATGATAGTGTTGCTATGGTGATTCAAGCGGCATTTAAGTCATTTTACTGAAAAGTGACATTATTCAGTGAAAACTCTATTTGGTAGTTTTTGTTTAAATTTTCATAAATTTTGATTTCTAAATATCGCCACGCGATATGCCAGTGAAGAAAAATATGACATATTAGAAAATCAATAAAATCTTGCCACCGCCGACTATTTGGGCCTGTATCCTGAGAGGCAACAGCCAAGACTATTCGCGAGGCTTGACCTGAACTTAAAAAATTATGGAAGCTTTGAAGTACCAACGCCAAAGAAATATCAGAAGGACAATCAAGCTCGTGACGATGACATTAAGGATATTTTAATGCGAACCCGACGACGTCGACGAGAGTACGTGCGAGGGAAATACTTATACCAAGAACTACTATCCAAACAGTCCCTAAAGAAAACAAATATCGTCCTTATAAACCTACTATTGTTCAAGTTTTAAAGGAAACAGTCCCAAGGCGATTATGATTTTCAAATTGGTTTGTAAACCAATGTCATGAAAACCCCAATTTCAGTATGAAGACTATTTGGACCGACGAAACGTTTCATTCATTATGGTGAATATCCATTTTTGGGCCACTGATAATCTTCACCAAGTGGCCGAACGTAGGCCACAAGTAAGATTTGGCTTTAATGTCTGGTGTGGTGTGTACGGTAAGTCTACACAGTCCGCAAAATATTTACAAAGTCAAATAGTATAATTTGTTTTTAGATAATCAACTTATAGGACCATTCATTTACAATTAAATAATGTTATATCAGACCGGGGTTCTCTAAATTGGCAAGCTAGGTCCCCGGATATTACACCCCTCAGTGTAATCTTTGGGCAAAGTTTCCAGAATAAATATAAGTTGCCTCACTCACTGTACCTTCAAATACCGTATACTGTGTATGCGTAGCGTATGCATCGGCGGTGGCTGGGTCCTCGGTCCTCGAGCGGGACGAGGTGGTGGGGTCTAGCCGGTTTCGCGTGGTTAGATTAGTTAGTTTGGGTATGTTAATAGTAGTAAGTTGTAAAGTAAGCAGTTATGAACAGAAACCGATACCTATATTTTGAACGATAGTTTGGAAATTAATAGCAAATATTGTTTTGTACGGCAACCGCCCTCCGTAGCAACTGTTGCTAAAGTCAACTCAATATTGTTTCAATATTATTTTGTCCTTTGGTCACATGGCTTCCCATGGCTTCTATAATTTCATAGGTTCATAACAGACTTGTCTTAAGTCTTGAGTGTTGACTGTCAGGATTGAGTTCCAAATAACTGGCGGTGCTATACTTGTATTCCTATTGCATTTAATATAACATTCTTAATATATTGATATTTTTTTAATGATGTTTGGCAGGGCAGCTATTATTAAACTTACCTTTTAACAAATATTAATAAAAACAAAAATTACCAAAAATGAAAAGTTAAATTCGACGTTTGTCTGATCAATGTTTCGTATATTTTTCAGTAAAATAACTATGAAACACTAGCAATATTTGTTTTGTACCGCAAATGGCCTCCGCAGTCATGGCCAACCCAGCTAAAAATTAAATTTGTCGTTTTCTGACATAAAAATAAAATATTTTTGTGAAGTGTTATACATCACAAGAAAGGGAAAAAAGAGTTCTTTTTAAATGTGTTAAAAAACAGAATGGCCGCCATAAGAAAAAAAGAAGTTGATGCTGGGTTCTCATAACCAAAACGTCAGAACTAAAAACTGAATAAATGGGTGCATCGAGCATAAAAAGTTGTCCTAACAATGTTTTTACAGATTTTAAAAATATCTTTAAATAAAAAAAATACAGCGCTTTTTCGAAAATACAACTTTTTGATTTTTTCAAAATATCTCAAAAACGAAAAAAGATCAAATCGTTATCAAAATGGCATTGAATTGGGAATTGAATGACCTAAAACTTTCCCCATTTAACCGATTTTCTATCTCTTATAGTTTCCAAGATACCCATACATGTATACCCAATTTGGGCCACACTGTATATCCTATTTTCATGCGCATCTTCGGAATGCGCCAGCTGTCAACCAGGTAGGAGTACTGAAATCCACTCGTAATAGTAATGTTGTGATAATCGATTCCACAATTTAACGGATACAAAGAGAAATTTGCAATGTAATATTCAGGTACAATTACAACGTTACAGTGATTGAATAATTTTTACCTGAAAAGTTTTTCCCACAGATT
>MU195539.1:4218-15394 GCA_016904865.1 Pissodes strobi
TTATGTAATGTAGCTCTTAGGTGAATTGTTAAATGAAATCAGTAATATAGATGTGTGATGATGATGATGTTGATTTCCCTGCTAAGCTCCAGATATATCCCTTGGCTCTCGGTATCACTGACCCCTTTTAATTTTTATGTTTTTCCTTTCTGTTATCATATTCCATGTTGGTTCGGTTATCCATTTTTTTCTCGGAGACAATACTGACTGGGCTACTGTACCCAGAAGAGGCAGCAGTCTCCACTCCACGGCCGTTTTCACCCTCATCCACAGGTCATTGGCAACCATCTCAGCAATGTTTTGTTGAGTTATTGATGTAATTTTTAAAATCTGGGTTAGTTCCAAGATTCCACATGTTTGGTTTTGGTGATGGTTGTTTTTTTTTGCGTAATTTAATGCAATCGTCTACAACCAGGGCTTTATGGTCGCTACCACAACCTAAGTCTTGTGCGTGATGATGGAGCTGAAGGAACTTTTCCATCTTTCTCTAATTAGTAGGAGGTCTATTTGGTTACTTGTGTATCCATCTGCAGACCGCCACGTGTATTTTCTCCCAACGTGATGTTGGAAGTGACAATTTGCTATGTATAGACCATTTTCTACGCAAAATTCTATCAACATTTCGCCACGTTTATTTCTCTTGCCTATGATATATTTTCCTACCACAAGTCTTAGATGAGCGTCGTTCATTGTTTGTCAGATTTTGGCCATAAAATCATCAAGGACCATCAGGGGTTCCCTATTTGGGATTTTAGAAATAGTGTTAGAAAGAGCTCCGTAGAAATTATCGATCTCATTTTGGGGGGAGCTTGAATCAGATTCAGATTAATTGGCTGTGCTTGTATTTTAACGGTAATGATCCTGGTGCTAACTGCTTCATATTCGATTAGAGCTTCTTTTAGCTGTTTATGGATGACAAATGCAACTCCATTGGAAGAGTTAGCTTCATCACCTGAGCGAAGTATGAGATTGCCTTTCTGAGATATATAATGGCCGCTATTTTACCAGTGTTTTCCGATATGCAATCAACCTTTTCAAGAGATCTTTAGACAATGGTCAATTTTCAGGCCTAGTTGACACCCTGAACATTCCAGGTATATATCCTGTGTATTGCCGGTTTAATTTTGCGTCTTTTTCCAGTAGCATATTTTCTATCGGGTGAAACTGAGGTACAGTTCAAAACAGATTTGTTTAAACTGTGACTACCTGGAGATTTCTTGATATCAGTGATTAAATCACAGTTCTCGAAATATCATTTATCATTAACTGTGCAGTCTACAGGTCTGTAGAATATTCAAGTTTCTATTTTATGCGGATGAAGATTCACCCTGGTGTGTGGTCCACCAGCCCTCTAATTTTTTTTCGTTTTTAATTTATTTATCAGTAAATTTTATTATATTTTAGGAACGTAATATTCAGCAGAAAATCACGGATCCCGGTATATTTTTGGGATATGACGCTTTTGGGACAACAATGGAACTGCTTCGAGAAAGATTTGCCAAGATTGTAAGTCATTTTCCAGTTATTCTCTCGCCTAAATCGACTAATTATTATTTTGCACCATATCACTAAAATTCTCAACCATCTATAGAACATTTCAAAAGATTTTAAGAAGATTTAGAAAATTTCTAGGAAGTTTTATTTATTTACGATTTTCTGAACCGGCACGTTTTCCACTTATATCGAAAACCCTTTCGTTCTATCATAATAAATACTAGACGATTACTATTTTTTCTTAAAATTTCAATTTGCACACTTGCTTCGGTACATACACGTAAAAATTCTAACACTTAAAAATTTTAGACTTTTGTCTCTCTCCTAATCTGTTCAATCATTAGGCTGCAGTTCACAGGAACGCAGCATCTTGGGGGATACCATTTATCAAAGTGATAAGGAAAATAATCTCAAAGTCAATGTCAAAGTGCTAAGTGAAATTAAGTAAACTAGTCTGCCATTAAAAGTACTTACCTAATTTATATAGCGAAAGCTAACCATAAACACAACCCTTGAGCTTTATTATAAACAGAAACCAAGACTTCTAAAAACAATTCCAAATATATATACCTTAGCCGAAAAGACATGCGCATTACGATAATCGAAGCCTTAACCGAACAGTTTAATAAAAAATGAACTATTTCTAATGGAAACTAGCTCAAAATTTAAAACGTAAGGTAGACGAAATGTTTTCGTAATAGAAACCGTTCCATCTTTACGTGGAATCGAATTGATAATGGTTGTAATTTAGATACCATCACACAACATCAGCCAATCTGCTGTATGCCTTAAGAGAAGGACTCGCAGTCATAGCGGAAGAAGGATTAGAAAACGTGATAAAACGACATCAAGACTGTGCCGCACAACTTTACGAAGGGATTAAGCGGCTTGGGTTGGAATTCTACGTGGAAGAGGAACACAAGAGACTTCCTTCCGTAACAACAATTAGAGTGCCTGGAAATGTGGATTGGAGGGATGTGGTCGGATACGCGATGAAGAAGTAAGTATATCAGTTTTTGAACAATGTTTAGTCATATCATAAAAGTGGTATCTGCATTTGTATGTCGAGCTCGGCTATATAAACACCTCCGCCAGCTCCTGAGGTTCTTTTTGATCCGTCCGTGTAGATGTGGATATCTTCAAGATTGTGACAGATCATTTATATTGAGTCTAGTTCGATTTTGAACCATTTGTCGAAAATATTATTTGTGACCAGAAGGTCTGTGCTCACTCTCATAGTTCAACCAACTATGAGAGTGAGCATGTGGTATGCCTCGTTTAGAGCTGTTGCGTGTCGAGGTCCCCAGCTTTTTCCCCTCCATGTACCCGTGGAGTTCAAGGGTACTGCGGTTACCTGTATTTCATTTATCAAGAAAATACCTAATTGAGACAAGTCTAAAAGTACTTCCACTTCCTTGGAGGGATATTTTGACTTGAGCTGTTATTTTTCCTGATCGTGTTCATCAAACTTGTGCGCCATATGCAAACATAGGCCTGATGCAGCTATGTATATCCAGTATGTGATGTTAGATGACAGTCCCCATATCGACCCCATCGCTCTCCTACACTAGTAAAATGCTCGGACCTCTTTCTCATACTTAAGATCTAGCTGGCCAGGATAATTCCTAGATATTTTATTTCTGTTGATGGCTTGAGTTATGCCCTGAAAAAGAGAGTGGATTGAATTTCAATTCCGTCTTTCTTGTAAGTAGCATAAGTTCTGATTTATTGGATTGGCCGAAAGTGAGTTTTCGTTGCACCACTTCTCTACTATTTTGGAGACTCTGTTCATTAACTCTGACAGAAACCCTTCGAACTTTCCCACAACAATGATTGTTATGTCATCAGCGTATCCGATCACAAAGAATCCTGCTTTGTTCAGGTTTTCTATAAGGTTGGTTACGATCACATTCCAGAGCAAAGGGGAGAGTACCCCTCCTTGGGGCGCCCTCTCGTTACGAGTAATGGGCTCTAAGTTTCAGCATATTGGCGATCCAGCCCCCCCATGGTGGAGTGGACTCTATGGTTGGTGAGCGCCGTATTTACGCTGTGAAAAGTAGCCTTACCAAAAGCTTCTTCAGTATCGAGACACGCTCCAAGAGCGCATTCTTTTCGGCGCAAGGCTTCTTCAATTGTTTGAACTACGCAGTGAAGTGCCGTTTCTGTAGATTTTCCAGCCTGATATGCGTGTTGGTTTGGATAGATGTCATGGTATACTTAGTAGGATATCTCCTCTAATGTATCTATCCTATCACACAGCGTTTCTAGCGTTTGCATAAAAAGTGAGGTTAGGCTAATCGGTCTGTAATGATTTTGGCTTTCCTGGTTTGGGTATAAAGATAACTCGTACGTTTCTCCATGCTTTGGGTACGTAGGGCAAGATTTAAACAGCATTTCTAACTGATCACCCAGAGACCTGATTCCCCATTGAAGCAAAACTGGAACAATTTCGGCCGGTCCCGGGGACCTAAAGGGCTTGAATGATTTTATAACCCCCTATAGCCTTACTTTAGTGATGACCTTGTTCGATAATTTCCAATCGTCTTCGGTTGAGATCTATTGGTTGTTCTCTGGCTATGTCACTTCTTGGATGTTACAGTCAGGTAAATATGTTTGCAGCAAAAGCTTGGCAGTCTCTTCTTGAGAAGAAGTATAACTTCCATCCCCTTTCCTTAGACTTTCACACATATTCCTAGTTACCATCTTTTTATTTAAGCTTACACACACGTGTTACATGAGAAAATACACTGACATTGTGCCTACGGTGAGGTTTATAATCCTCTAAGTGGTCCTTATCTTTTTTGTTCCTTCGTCTTCCAAACGGATAGACGATAACATGTTATTTAGGTATATTATAATTTGAAATATTGTTTATAACAGTTACTTACAGCAAATAGTTCTTGACGGTTTGGTGAATTCGATTTTAAAGTTCTCCTTTTTTTATATCAGCTCTGTTTATGTTTAAATTTGGGGAATATATAGATGACATGATGATCGAATGTGAACAAAATTTGGAATCTGTTTGCTATGTTTATGTAGCGTGTCCAGAATATGTCGAAACGAAAAAACTACTTATCTAAAGATTTAAACTTTAAAATTATTCGCTGTAGGATCTTTTTAATGGATTGTTAATTTGAAGGAATATAATTTAATTATAAATTCCTTGGGATGAAATTTTAATTTTCCCTCCAAAATGAGCATAATTTTGTTCACTTTATAATGCATATTATGCATATTTCCGTCGAAAATATTGTTGATAAAATGAAGATCTTTCTTGACACTTAGGTGGATGTCCGATTTTAATCATTCCCATATCCAGTGAATAATGAGAATAAATTTAGATTGTTTCCTACGTTTATACAGCGTTTCCCATATACCTGGACAAGGAAAAATACCTTGATTATAATTCTAAGCTTCTAAAAAAAATTCATAAAGCACTAAAATTCTACCTCATTTTTAGCTATCAGCTGGAAATAAGTGGCGGACTAGGCCCTACTGCCGGTAAGGTTTTCAGAATTGGAATTATGGGATACAACGCGACACCAGAGAAAATTGCTTTCACTTTGCTAGTCCTGAAAGAAGCTCTGGAACATTCTAAAAATTATTCGAAACTGTAAAATATCTAATAAAATTGAAAAATTCTCTATCTTAATTGACAAGTTGAAACCTTCATGTAGCCCTGATCTAGTGCCGTATTTAGGATCTGTGGGCTCCTGTGGCGCGTGCCCTATCAGGAAAGATATATATGTTTTAACTTAACCTACAATAACCGCATTTTAAGCAATTATCAAATCAAAAACTTAAAAAATAACCGTTATAATTAAACTATAGCATTTAGAATTCGATGAATGCATGAGATAATAAAAATTAAAAACTAAACATACTAAGGCAATATTATATATATTGCGATTATTGTATGAGAAATGTTTAAAAATCGCCAAATGTTAGGAAAAATCGATTAGTACATCTTCTCGGGTGAAAAACGGTCCGAAAGTAGTACTACACGGAAATAGTACTTTTTAGAAGAAATAATGTATAAAGTTGTCATATTACGTAGATAGGGATAGAAAGAATTCCCCAAAAAGCTCCCATGTGGCCGATGTCCGCAACATCCCCTATTTTGCAAAAAACTACCTCCGGATGGTACGTTGTATTGTGCCGGTTTTTCTCAATTTCCTCGTAAAGCGTTATTTAGACTTAAAAAAATTTATAGAACCAAAAATATTTGCCATTAAATTATACACAAAAAGTTCTTTATAAGCATTTTAGCTAATCCTCTCCGAATTCCCGCAAATAACGTTGAAAGTTAGAGGTAGTTTTAAGCAGATTGTTTAAATAAGTACAAAGTGGCTTTAATTCTAGTGATTTATATAGTTCTACTGCTGTAATACACCTACATAAGTGTTATCGAAGTCAAATTTTAAAATTTTGCTGCAACAAGGATTTTAGAGCATTATAACTATGCATTCGCATGAGGTAGAGCTATGATGCGTTTGTTTTAAAGTGGTGTCCCCAGTAGGCCTAATCAATACCTCCTACAGAAAAGCCTACTGGCTAATATTAAAACGTCACAATATCTAGGCAAATGCTTTTGCCATAAGAATACCATTGAATGGGAGCCTAGTAAAAGTATTGATTATTTTGTCGCGTGTACTTCCATATTTAACGCTGGACGAATGGACGACTTGAATTCCGAGTCCCAACTCACCGTCTTCGATGTATTGTGTATCAAACGATTTTTTTGAGAATTTGACGATAATGGCTACCCTAATTAGTGTTACGTACTCTAAAGTACTGGAGGATTGAAGTAACGCCCTACCGTCTTCAATCCGATGAAGGCAAAATCCCCAATCTGCACCTCCACGTGGTAGAGTACGGAAACACCAGAAAAGTAGCTAACGCGGAGGGGGACCGAGCCGTTGCCGGGATAAGCAACAAACCTATCTCTTCGGAGTAGGAAAGGCACTCTCTTGTCCTGGGGGTGAGATACCGCCCCCGAAGACGGATGAACCAATGGTCAACGGCATAGAATCAGGCAGGCAACGGGTAACCATGAACCTGATTAGCAATCCCATGCACCTGATTAGCAATCCCATGAACACATCATAATGAGTCACTATCGACAGAACGGTTTGCCGGGCGTTCCGGCTAGTGACCAGCGTGTATAGGTAAATACAGAGACAGTTGCCAGAGGCTGCCCGCAGGGAGGCGTTCTATCGCCACTGCTATGAAACGTTGCATCTTATGATACTGCTCAATGGAAAGTTCAAAGGAGTTCTGTGCAATCGAATACAGAGTGCCCTTTGCTTAGTCGAAGAGTGGTGTAGGGAGCACTCCCTGTCTGTAAACCCCAGGAAGACGGAGATGATGCTCTTCACCAGAAAAAGTACGACGGAGTCACTATGGGCTCCGACCCGCCTATACACACAACTAAATTTTGCATCTGAGGAAAAATACATTGGGGTCACCTTCGATGCTAAATTAACCTGGAATCTTCATTTAGAATGAAGAATAAAGAAGGCATACATCTCTTATAAAGAGTGCCACAGGACCGTGGGTAAAACCTGGGGGATGAGATCCAGGGTCGTAATGTGGATGTATACTGCCATCATAAGACCTATTATTGCCTATGGAGCCGTAATTTGGTGGCCCAAGAATCAACAAAAAACGGCAATGCTTAAGCTCAGTCGGGTACAGAGAACTATCTGCCTAACTATAACAGGAGCTGTGAGAACAACCCCAACCAGATCCATGGAAGTTCCCTAGATATTTATCTAAAGGAGGTGGCTCTGACTACATTACTAAGGCTTAAAGTCGTTGGTATACCACCCAGCATGGAATGTGGAGAGACTAGACGCCACCCGTGGGAAGAGGCAGTCGTAAGACTGAAACTACTGCAGGCCAGTGCATCTGCAGTTATGCTAACTAGCATACCTCCCAAGTTTGTCTTCAACAAACTATATGATGTACAAATAAAACCAATTGATTCTATATATAACCCAAGGTCCGGTTAACATTTTCGAGGATGGCTCAGAAACCCACGAAGGAGAAGGCTGTAGAATTTACTCCTGAAGCTTGTAAATTGAACTTAAATGGTCCATGGAGGAACACGCAAGTATAGTTCAGTCTGAACTTGCTTCAATATCTATAGCCGCAAAAGAGATTGTTCGCGGAAATACTAAGGACAAGACTATTAAAATCTACACGTACAGTAGACAAGCACTTGAAAAGTTTTAACGCCTTAGTAGTCGAGGAGAAGCCAAAAGGCCTAGCTTATAGGCCCAGTAATTGCTAAGCGTATGGTGGATAAAGGGATAAACAAAGGCAAGATACAAATATGTTAGAGTTTTCTACGTTGCCGGACGATGAATAGTGGTGAGATGGAATCACGAATACACAAGGAATGTCCACAGGGATCCAGCCTGGAACCAACCTTGTGGTTGCTAATAATGGATGAATGGTTTGAGTGTATGAAAAGTTTGAAAGAGGAATGAGAGATGAATGATGTAATGGATGAATGTGGAAGGTTGGTCTCGCAGGCATACGCAGACGATCAGATCATTTTAATTAGAAATAGATCAGAAAAGGAAATGGAAAGGAAGTGGAATACAGCTGTGGGACAAATTTACACAATAAGAGTTTGACAATAAACTGGAATATAAAAATGAAAAAACGGAAGCGTTATTCATCAAACATGCTGGAATGACCAGACAACCCTGACTGACATACCTCGGACAAAAACCGCTACCCAAGGAGACTATCAAATACCTTGGTGTTGTAATAGATAGAACGGGCCTGTTTTTGGAGCATGCGTTAGGGCAAAGTTAACAGAGTCAACCATGTTAGTCAGAGCCCATCTGAAACGCCAAGGAGTAAATATAGGAGAGGTAGCAAGAATTGTGTTGGACAGGGTTCTTAAGCCAGCATTTCTTTACGGGGCTGAGGTATGGGGAGCAAAAGCCGAGGATTCCAGAGTGAAAAGGCAGCCTGAGGCAACACAACGGCTGATCCTAATGGGTTTGAATATAGCGTACTCGACCGTCCCAACTGGGGCCTTGCAAGATATAAATGGTCCTCCGCCAGTCTGGATCGAGGCAAAGCAAATGCACGATATGAAAAAAACATCACTGGAGAGTGGTGTTTAGACGGAAGGCATGTGTATACAAGAAATACATGGAGAGAAGATTAGGATTTGGATGGATGCAGCGCTGAAAGAGGAGACTTGCGGATTAGGAGTTATAATGGACATGGGGATGCATACCGCCTAAAGATCTTTCAAGTACTCATTGGTAAGAGTGTGATAACGGCAGAGCTACATTGCATGTTGCATGGACTAACCGAGGTAGAGCTCGATATTACAAGGAATCACATATCGGAATTAACGTTATTTTTCTACAGCGACAATAAGCAAGCAGTAGAGGAGGTTAATAACTATGACTCCAAAATAAGGTCGGCCGGAAGAGAAACTTAAGGGAGAGAAATATACAGGTAAGTTTCGAATGGGAGAAATTCTCGGGAATAAGCCGGCCAGGGAAGCTCTTAGGCAAGATTTGGAGCATAGACCGTTGGAGGATGAAAACATCTTGGAGAATGGGGAGTACAATAAACTACGAAAAACAATGGTTGCCGTTGAATGGCAGAGAGTATGGGATGAGGAAGAAAGGGCAGAACCCTGTACAATGTATGTCATAAAGTAGGTAGGGGGAAGTTGCAACTCGGGAAGACGGCTATGCAGTTGGCCATAGGGCACGGCAATTTTAAAGCCTATCTGAAGAGGTTTAAAAGAGCTGGAGTGGATGATCATGGATGTGAATGTGGAATGGGAGTTGAAGACGTAAATCATATTATGAATGCGTGTGAACGAAGCAAGGGTAGATGCCAGGAGGACTACGTTAGAAAGAAAGGGAAGCCTCGACTTTAGGCTAAGGAAGGATGATGGTGTGACTGATAGCGTGGAAACAGAGACATTCAACACATTGGCAGATATAATTGTTTGGAATGAGACGTAACGAATTATGTGCACATCGTACTATGACCAAATTTAACAAGTATAGAACATGTAATGACAATAAAGGTAGTAAAGAAAAAATCCTTCGGTGGTTCTCGATTTTGACTCGGGAATGGAGTATAAGCGTGGAACGCGCAATATAAATTATAGTAACATATGAGTAGCTGATGTTAACAGGATTTCTCCGCTTCGGCTTGATGCAAACAATCGATAACGAATATTGAGTTTCGCATATATTCATCGACATTTAGTAAAGGTTCATTACTAGCTCTACCATAATAACTTATTTGGAAGATCTCATAACTATAATAGGCAGAAGCATACAACTTTGAGAAATATAAGTTCCATCTAAATATAGTCTAATGTCACTTATATCGGCTGAAGTAAATTTTGTAGCATCTTCATCTCTTCTATCACAATTTTTTAAAGATTGACATCCAATTATTATGTATCAGGGACGTTCCAAACTTGTTGCGGTTCTTACATCCCACACATCTGATTTAATTTGTCGCAGGGATAGTAATTCATAAAGGTCCCACATTCGATATGGCATTAGCATTGTACCTTTTTTTTATTAATGCGAGAAAACATTTTCAACTTTTGACGGTCCATATGGCGAATATTCATTCCATTTTATCTATTGTAATGGTTGCATCTACTTGTCGATATAACAATAATTGTTAAATGTCCGGGCAATAATAAGTATCAGCTCATGCAATATTGCTTTGGTATAATCTTCGGCAAACCCATCAAATATTTTAATGGTAATTTTGCAGAAAAAACATGGCTAGTGGCATCTAAAATTAATTGTTCTTTGGCCGATAGACCCTAGCCCCAAGAATACGAAGTTTTGAATTGTGTAGATCCAAAGGATGCCATAGTTTTTAATGTTGTTACTCCTGATTTGCGAACCACAGTCACTTGTTCTCCACCCATTTCATAGCGAATTGTATCCAACAGTAAAGCGATTGCGTTGTTAGACGCGTAACACGGTTTTCTGGCATCATCTTCAATGTAAATATAGCTTTTTGATATATCCAAAATTAGCTCTTGAAAGTGTTTATAGGAATTTCTAAATGTCGGCTATCCATATGGTTGGTAGGTATGCTCATGAAAACTTACATTGAGTTGTTAAGAACAGGTTTGCCGGAAACTTCAATCTTTTCACTTAAAGACATCATACCCTCAATATTAGACTCAAGGATTTCAGGAATTTCTGATCGTCTCTATTGATATTATGTCTAGTCGATCTGACTTCTAGCTTGTATTAAATAAAAGTAAATATTTAATACTTATTTAGTTGAGAATGTGCTTGTCAGCAACACTGAATTAGCTAAAGACTTTTACTTAAATAGCCTCATAGTTTCTTAATTTTATAAAATACATATCATGTATGGGTGTAGTGAATTCGGTATTTGTTTCTAGTGGCAAAGTGTATTTTATTGACCAAATTCCTAGAAGTTCTGCCTTTGCATCCCTTTATTAAATGAAAATCAACATTCAAGTAGTTAACAAAGTGAGATATGTGAATAAAGCTGAAAACCAAGAGACACTCCGATGCTTATTGCATAAATTTACTGTTTGCTTAGATAGCTTTGGATTCTGAAGCTGAGATCATAATTGGGGCTTAGCACAGAGTTATATAACTTCAAGTATTTGGAAATAATATTCAAC
>JAEQML010072649.1:0-15393 GCA_016904865.1 Pissodes strobi
CAATTGGCCTACCCGGGAGCGACAGAGGAATTTCAAGAGGAACTTGCCGCCCAATATTTCGTGGATGGTATCAGAGACCCAGAAACTCAGAAAATCTACGCCTAGCCAAATTTGATAACAGCAGTGAAGCTTTGGGCCGAGCCCTAGAAATCGAGGCGGCCTGTAACATCTCCAAGCCAAAAATCAGGGCCGTATCCATCCAGGAAGAAAAGCCGAAAAACAGCTGTAAATTAAATGAGATGGGTGAAATTTTGAAGAAATTAACGGAAGTTCTTCAGGCCACGGCGAGATTCCGGGAGCCAATGGAAGATAGGCCACGTAACCGAAATACATCAAATCAGTGCTATAGATGTGGCAAGACTGGACATTTCAAAAGAGACTGCCGAGTACAACTACGGTCTATATTTCCACCCAGAGACGCTAGGGCCCCGAAGTCAAATCAGGAAAACTTCAATTAGTCAACATTGCGGGGCGGGTGTTGGCTAAAGAAGATAAAGCCCCCAGGATCGTCTCCATAAAAAGCCTAGGAAAAGCCCCCGACAGTCTAACAATTACAGGAAAGATCAACGGAAGAGCCATAACAATTACTGTTGACACTGGTGCGGCGGTATCTTTGATAAGGTCCAACAGAGTAAATAGAGTAGAAGTTCTACCCATATCAAAGAATGTAGTTTTACGTACAGTTACCGGTGAGACAGCTGAAGTACTTGGGGAAATGGATATCGAACTTCAACTGGGACGAATTAAATTACACCACACAGTGTTAGTCGCCGACATCGAAGACGAATTTATTTTGGGGATGGATCTCATTGGTCAACATGGATTCTCTTTTGACAGCAAGCTTAATCTTCCGAAGTTTGGCACCGAAGAGTTCATCCTTAACAAAACAGATGATGGCACACCGACTAAAGTAGTGGGGGCATGTACTGTCAGAATAAGCGGCAATACCGTGCAGATAATTTTTGGAAAATTGGAGAAGGGTTTTGGAGGCTGCATCGGACTTATCCAATACCACGATTTGCCTTGCAAACACCTCGTAGGCAAAGCACTAGTCAAAAACGACGGCGAAATACCGATAAGGATAGCAAATATTTCATCCAATTCCATCAAAATCAATAAAGGAGATGTAATAGCCACATGCGAGCCGGTGCAATGGGTAACCAGTTGCGAAACGCAGTCAGAAGTAACACCCTCAACATCACCTAAGGAAGTCCTAGAACATTTCCAGAAGTTGTGGCAACATCTGTCTTCTGAAGAACTGAAGAGAGCTACACAATTTATCAAAGAGCAGAGCACAGTCTTTGAAAGGAAAAATGGCAATACTGGAAGAACGAACATCATAAAACATAAAATCGACACTGGGAGTGCTCACCCCATACGGCAGCATCCTCGGAGATTACCAGTGACGAAGCAGCAAGAGGTTACCACATTAGTGGATAAAATGCTTGAAGATGGAATTATTGAAGAGTCATCAAGTCCATGGTCGTCTCCTGTTGTCTTAGTCACCAAGAAGGATGGGACTACCAGATTCTGCGTGGACTATAGAAGGCTCAATGACGTCACCAAGAAGGACAGCTATCCACTTCCCAGAATTGACGACACGTTGACGACACTAGCAAGTTCTCATTGGTTCTCAACACTCAATCTAAAGAGCGGATACTGGCAAGTAGGCATTGACGAACAGGATAAGGAAAAGACTGCCTTCTCTATCGGAAGTGGTTTATATCAGTTTAAAGTTATGCCCTTCGGACTATGAAATGCCCCCGCTACTTTTGAGCGTCTTATGGAAGTTGTTCTACGAGGCCTCACTTGGAAGACATGCCTGGTCTATCTTGATGATATAATGGTAATGGGAAAAACTTTCGAAGAGCACCTACAAAACTTGCATGAAGTTTTTACTAGAATCAAGAATGCTCAGCTCTTACTGAATCCAAAGAAATGTTTTCTTTTCCAACAAAAAGTTGAATTTCTCGGGCATGTCGTGTCATCAGAGGGAATCCAAACCGACCAACGGAAGATACATCAATCTGGCCTCGTCCTCGCGACAAACATGAACTGCGGAGCTTCCTTGGACTATGTACTTATTATAGAAGATTTGTTGAAGGATTTGCAAATATAGCTGCACCTCTACATAAGCTCACTGAAGAACGAGCAAATTATAACTGGGATCATAACTGCGATTCTGCGTTCAGGAAATTAAAGGCGGCTCTATGTTCTAGTCCAATATTGGGATATCCGGAACAAAAGGGTAATTTTGTATTGGACACAGATGCAAGCAACATCGGCATTGAAGCAGTTTTATCGCAAGTACAAGCAGGAGAAGAACGAGTTATCGAATACTACAGTCGAACACTTTCAAAACCTGAACGTAACTACTGTGTAACCCGAAAAGAGCTTTTAGCAATAGTATGCGGTGTGTTGAGCATTTCCATCAATATCTATATGGGCAAGAATTTCTGATAAGGACTGATCATGCAGCACTTAAATGGCTTTTGGATATGAAACAGCCTGAAGGACAGGTAGCCAGGTGGCTTGAAAAGTTACAATAATATAGCTTTAAGGTTAAGTACAGGGCAGGGAGATTGCATAATAATGCAGATGCTTTATCCAGAAGACCATGCGCGGATAATTGTAAGCATTGTCAAAGAATAGATCAACGAGAAGAAATTACTCCGATTAGGCAAACGAAATTTGAGGTTGATCAGCAGTGGACTACAGAGCAACTTAAAAAGGATCAGCTTGAAGATAGTGAAATAGCACTATTGCTAAGAGCTAAAGAAGAACATCAACCAAGACCAAGCTGAAGCGAGATATCAACTAAAGGACTTGCTTTTAAAACTCTGTGGGCTCAGTGGGACTCCCTGGTGGTGGAAAATGGACTTCTTAAACGATCCTGGGAAAGCGCCGATGGAAAAGTAGTAAAAGCACAGTACCAAGGAGGAAGATATCGGAAGTTCTGGAAGAAGTTCATAATGGAAAGTCTGGTGCTCATCTCGGAGTGAACAAAACTATTGACAAGATTCGCGACAGATTTTACTGGGTCAACTACTGCCAGGATGTGAAATAGTGGTGTCGGCAGTGCCCAACCTGTGCCGCAAGCCAAGGACCCAAAACAAGATCTAGGGGCAAAATGAAACAGTATAATGTGGGCCTACCGTTTGAACGTATCGCCATTGACGTAGCTGGCCCTTTTCCAGAAACAAATAATGGTAACAAGTACATTTTAGTGGCAATTGTCTACTTCAGTAAATGGCCTGAAGTATTTGCGATCCCCAATCAAGAAGCTGTTACCATAGCAGAGGTCCTTGTGAATAACTTATTCAGCAGATTTGGTGTTCCGTTAGAGTTGCACTCAGATCACGGACGCAATTTCGAATCCAAGGTTTTCCAGAGAGTCTGTGATTTACTCAACATCCATAAAACCCGGACTACCGCCTTACATCCACAATCAGACGGCATGGTTGAGAGGTTTAACAACACCATTGAAGAACATTTGTCAAAGGTCGTAGATGAATATCAGAAGGATTGGGACCAACACATACCAGTATTTTTAATGGCCTATAGATCAGCAGTCCATGACACGACATGCGACAGGACTAACACCTGCCATGGTTTTATTTGGACGAGAACTCCGTTTACCCTGTGACCTATTATTCGGAACGCCAGGCAACCAGGATATGGAAATTCAAGACTACGCAGACTCCCTTAACGAAAAGTTACTATACGTCCATTAATTAGTCAGAGAAAACACGGAGAAAGCCAGCGACCGAATGAAGACACGATATGATCTCAAAGCTAATTCTATGGGATTTCAGATGAACGATAAAGTCCGGTTATATAATCCACAAAGGAACAAAGGAATATCTCCCAAGCTTACGCCTGTAAGGGAAGGGCCCTATACAGTCATCAAAAGAATTAATGACGTAGTGTATAGAATTCAGCGTAACCCCAGAAGCAAACTGAAAGTAGTCCACCTCGACAGGCTGAAAGCATATCACGGACATGAAGTATCTGATCGGGACGATCAGGTTTAAGAGGGAGGCAATATCACGACTAACAACCGTCCGAACCTTTTTGTGCTACCCTATAGAACTAGCCGCCTTGCCGCTCGCTTCTTTGTCTGTATGACTCATCGCCCGGCCGGTCGCGAAGATTCAGGATCGCTGGAATTATCCTCGAGATCATATAGAGTGGCCTCGGAATACTTCCCGAATATTCGTGATAGATTTGAGATTATATATAAGCAGACCTAAGGCGAATGTGAGAGTTAGTTCAGTTAATCATTGAGTGTTGAATAGATATTAGTTGTAAAGTTATAAGAGTGATTTAAAGTGTTAAATTGTATACAGTGGTAGTGAATAAAGAGAGTATTAGTTGAAAATAGTCAAGTTGTAATTTTGTTAAGAACCCACGGGAAAAACGTAACAATACTTTGTACACATTTCAACTTGCAAAGAATGTAAGGCACTGTGACCATCATTGCTATGCAGATGACACTCAGCTTTATTTTTCATTTGGCTATTCTGGAGTCTACAATGCAGCTCGCTGCATTAACTTGGATCTGCATGAGATATATGCTGAAACTCAAAATTTTTTATTGTATATTAATCCTAACAAGTCCGTTGCTATCCTTTTCTGTAATGAACCACATCGAAACAACATTCTGGCATCGCTGCGCATCAATATTAATAACATTCCTATTAATTTTAAGGGTCTTGTCATTGATTATAAGCTACGATTCAGTGAACATGTCACCGAAAACTACGCACCGGTTATTCGGTTTTAAAAATGATTTATTCGCATCGGCACTACTTCAATATCGAAATTAAAAAAATTCTTTGCGAAACACGGTCCTCTCGCCTCTTAATTTTTGTGACAGTGTATATGGAGCTTGTTTAAACGCATATGATAAATGAAGAATCCAAAAACTTCAAAATTCATGTTTGAGATTGATACTTGAAATTCGACAAATGGAGCGAATCTCTCATAAGCTCAATGAAATTCATTGGCTTAATATATTGTATAGTAGAAGAATTTTGCATGCCACCTGTTTCTTTTATAAAATATTAAAATATAGATCTTCGCCGTATCTTCTTCGGAAGGTTACTTATAGAACAGATATTCACAACCTTAATATTCGTAGGAAAAATATTTTAACAATTTCAGCGCATTCCAAAGAGTATTTTAAGCGGTTTGTCTCCTACTATATTGCCGCATTCATAAACAAATTTAACGTAACCGATTTTTCGCTTTCTGTAGCAGCATTTAAAGAAAAAACTGAAACTAAAACTTTACAATGAACACTGATACTGTTTTCTCTAATCCTTAATTTTACTCATTTACATGTTTACATTTGTGCCAGGGACTCTTTAACGTTAACTGCATTGGTTATCTTTATCTAATCAGCGCCGGCTTGTCTTCATCCACCATCAGTGTGTCCCCTTTTTAATTTTATTTTTATTTTCTCCCTCTTCCTTCTCCTCTCTATATGATTGTGTGGGTATGCTACAAAGTGTAACTTAAATTTATTTTTGTTGTCATCTGACTATGAATTTATATTATGCGGATTTATAAGTTAATCTTTCTTTTGGTCGCAATTTTCGATAAGTTTATTTATATCCATCCTATATTTGGTTGGCTTCAACAGCACCCAGCGGGGTGCACTTATATAGTATCCTATGGGAGGTTGAATTATAGCCAATCTCATTGAATTGTGTAGTTTTATAAAGTAATATTGGAAATTTGTAATAATTTGAGTTAATAAACGTCTTTATTATTATTATTATTATTATTATTATTATTGTTATTATTATTACGTGAAACAAAAAGAGATAAAGAACCATGGACAAATTTACGGGGCCAGTTACCAGTCTCTCCCTCTGTTCATACGCGTCATGTATTACCACTATAGTACTACGCTCCCCACCAATACCGCCTCAAAAACATATTGTTCTCACCCATTCAGTTGCACAAGACGGGGCTTGAAATCAGCGAATTTTAGTAGTCATATGAGGCGCACAAATTTGCGCTTGTATGGGTATTATTTTGAGCAGTAGCTTGCATGTTGCTTTTGTTTTTGAACAAGGACATTTTATTAAAATTTTTCTTTTTTAAAAACACAAAAAAACAAGCCAGGAATGATTGATAAATAAATGAATATATTGTTTTATGATGTATTACAAAATTCAAGACCCAACAATAAAAATAAATAATAGGTAGGTACTACAATCCTTTGTTTCATAGTATTAGGGGTAGGTGCCTATTTCATTCCTCATCTCATCTATTTTCTTCTTGAAGGGTCAAGTATCGTGTCAACTGTCAGATGCTTATTCCTAATTAAAATTAGATCACGTCGATCACGACCGTTGCGGTTGAATTAGCGCGTGACGATCCAGTGGGTGGTTAGTTTGTTTTTGTGATTTTAGATTTTCGAGGCGGATTTTCCGGTTTAAAGACTAATAATAAATACTGATTGTGTTGTTAATAAGGAGGTAAGGTAAGGCAAGGGCCCTTACAACAAGGTATGCTGATTTGTGATCCGAGGCCATATCTATTACCAAAGTTTTGTTTATTAAAATTATTTTTTGTTGTCAGTAGTGGATTTTGCGGTTCTATTCTCTTGTGCCCAACTCTAGGCAGGTATTTTAATTTAAAAATTGTAAGATAGGTTAAAACTTGGACTGAAATGAATGTCTCACGATATTGTTTTGTCTTTGCTTGAATCCCCTCTCGCGACGATCTGAAGTGGCAAATTTTGGAGAGTCGACCAACGCCAAACCTAATGCCAATTTTTAGCAGAAAAAAATGCAGTCGTCGATTTAGTAAGTATTTTTAAATGACTTTCCCTGTGTTTGAAGATAAACTGCTCAACGGTTGTACGTTGCTCGTCAATTGATGAATATATTGTACATAGTAGCTTATTGTGGACATGAAGGTAACATTTATTATTTTATTATTTAGCTGCAAGGTTGTATTTATAACACTATACTTTGTTAGGAATATAATTGTTTATGCAGTACTTTAGTCTGTATAAGTATTGATATTCTAGTATTGTGTGAAGTCACCTAGCAAAGATAGAAATTGACTATATTCTAGCACTGACAAAATTAAATACTTTAAACATTTATATTTGTTCAGTTACGAGCTTTAAGTTGTTTTCAAGTAAAATAACATATTAAAATATTCATATAATGCTGAAGGTTTTTGTTTTACTTTCAAATTCACTCTAGAACTAGCCCCTATGGTAATTTATACTGCCCATATGTAGTCTGTCTCTGTTTGCTTAGAAAATCGGCTAAGATCAAATCTACAACAAGGTGTTATTAAAATTAACAGAAGTTGAAACAACACATTCATCTTTATTTAATAAAATTAAAGCTTTTTCTTTAATTTTATGGTTTTTAGATGATGGTTCCTTTGCTAAAATACTTGAATCGTTCCATTGTATTCTATGATTGTTATCCAATGCAATGCGATTTGTGGAATTGTGTATTTTTAATATAGGTTTGATGTCCACATGCATTTGATAATAATCACAGAATACAATGGAACGCTTCAAGTATTTTAGCAAAGGAACCAGCATCTAAAAAACGTAAAATTAAAGAAAGTGCTTCAATTTTATAAACGAAACATGAATGTGTTGCTTCACCTTCTATTAGTTTTAACCTAAGACTACTTACTTAAAAAGACAAAGTCTGTCATTCATAATTTTCTAGAAATCTGCATCGTAAACCACAGACTGTGACGTGCGTATTTATCAATGAAACTGTGGTACAGAAAGTGGCTAGTGGGTAAACAAACATAGGCGTAGCATTTTTATTTTTCCTAATATTTTTGTCTTTCACCAAAATTCAATCGATTATGCAAAAACTAAATATGGGAATTTGTGGGTCGTTTATAGAGTTCGATTCTTAAATGAAATCTGGATATTGCAATATCGGGAAATTTGAGAACGACAATTTTCAAATTTGGAAACGAATTTTTTAGCACATAATATAGATATGATTGTCTTGAGTAGGAATGCTATTTAAATGTATTGAAAAGTATTTATTAATATTTTAGAGGGATATCTAATTATAAAATATTAAAAGTCAATAAAGTTCCATCAACATACCTCCAATTTATTTGTTCAGACTGATTGGGTATCAAAACTGGTAGGTATGAAAAAAAGGTAGCGACAATTTCGAACACCAAAACTCTGGCACGCGCAGCCACAGAATTGACGTATGGAACGTATGGACTAAAATAAATTGGAACTAACTGAAAGTAACCGAAAGTTGTTTGAATGACTAGCCAAAAGAAACAAAAAACGCCAAAACGGGATACAACGTATAGGAACAGATAAAAAATATGGAAGTAAGTTAAAACTAACCTAAATAAACTGAATTTTGACGACTAACCAACACTAACCAAAAACATTAAAATTGGTCATAATTAAGGTATCGGAACCGGTTCAAATGATTAAAATAAGTTCGAACTAACTGAAAATAACCGAAAGTTGATTGAATAACTATAACCAAAACTAACTAAAAGAAGCCAAACGGGCTAAAACCTATCAGAACACATTAAAAATGTTAAAGTAAATTAAAACTAACCCAAATTAACCGAATTTGCGATTAACCAAAAGTAACCAAAAAACGTTAAAATTGAATTGCTTATGGCGTACCGGCACCGGATCAAATGGCTAAAATATATTAAAACCAACTGTTATTTCTTGAATGTTGATTGAACGACTAACCCAAAGCTAAACAAAACCATTAAAAAGAGCTAAAACGTATCGAAACAGATTAAAAATATTAAGTTAAGTTGAAACTAACCGAGAAACTAACCCAAAATAACCGAATATTGGCGACTAGCTAAAATGAAACAAAGACATTTAAATTGGTTATAATAAAGTACCGGAATCGGTTCGTAAATAAATTGGAACTAACTGAGAGTAATCGAAAGTTGATTTAATGACTAACTAAACGGGCTAAAACGTATTAGAACAGATTAAAAATGTTAAAGTAAGCTAAAACTGATACAAATTATCCGAATCTTAGCAACTAACCAAAACTAACCAAAAACATTAAAATTGTTTATAACGTACCGGTTCAAATGACTAAAATATATTGAAACTAATTTAACTTTAACGAAAGTTGATTGAACGACTAACCAACACTAACTAAAAGCGCCAAAAAGGGCTAAAACGTATCGGAACAGATTAAAAACATGAAACTAACCCAAATTAACCGAATTTACCTAACTAAAGTTAACCAAAAACTTTTAAACTCGCATTTAAATTGGTTATAATAACGTGTCGGAACTAGTTAAAATTATTTAAAAAATTGGAACTAACTGAAAGTAATCGAAAGTTGATTGAATGACTAACCAAAAGTGAATAAATGCACCAAACGGGCTAAAAGAAATCAGAACAGATTAAAATTGTTAAAGTAAGTTGAAACTAACCCAAATTAACCCAATTTTGGAGACTAACTAAAACTAACCATAAACATTAAAATTGCAGATAAGGTACCGGAACCGATTTAAATGACTAATATCTATATATTAAAACTAACTGAACTCTACCGGTGGTTGATTGAACGACCAGCCAAAACTAATTAAAAGTAACCAAAGGTACCAAGAGGGGCCAAAACGTATCGGAACATTAAAAATATTAAAGTACCTCGAAACTAACCCCAATTAATCGAATTTTGGCGACTAACTAAAATTAGTCAAAAACATTTAAGTTGGTAATAACGTACCGGAACCAGTTCAAATGACTAAAATAAATTGGAACTAACTGAAAGTAACCGAGAGTTGATTGAATGACTAACTTAACGTAACCAAAGGCACCAAAACGAGCTAAAACGTACCGGAATAGGTTACAAAAATTAAAACCAACCAAAACGAACCGAATTTTGGGGACTAACCAAAAATCTTAAATTTGATTATAACGTATTGGAGTCGGTTCAAATGGCTAAAATAAATTTGAACTAACTGAAACTAACCGAAAGTTGTTTGAACGACTAACCGAAAGTTACTAAAAATAACCAAATGCACCAAAACGGGCTAAAACGAATCGGAACAGGTTAAAAATATTAAGTACAGTAATGTTATAGCCTCGGTTATAGCTAATTATATATTATAGTTATTTTCCTAACAAGTGCGCAAAGTGATACTTTTCCGCACGCTAAAGTAGTCAGTCGAACGACGCGAAGCGGAGTTCGGATATGCTTTAAGTCTTTAAGTGAGGGAAAGACACTTTGCGCAAGTGTTAGGAACAATGCTTTTTCTACGTGTACCCTAGAAAAGTAGAAATCTTATTATTGTATGCAGAAAGCATTAAAATATTGAAAAATCGAGTATAAACACGGCAGTTATGCGAAACAAAATGAGTGCGCAAAGAGTTTCCGTGCGCAAAGTTGAACTTTGCGCACGCAAATGTGCGCTTGAGTGCAAATGAGTGCGCAAAGTAGGTACTTTGCGCACGCGAGTAGAAAAATATATTTTCCTATCTACAAGTGGAGGGTATTTTTTTAGGTCTTCATATCTGCACCTTTCTTTATTTATCTATTTATTTTTTAATTATGATAATCTTTAATATTAATCTTAAAAATGCATTTCTTTAATTAAAAATATTATAAACACTGGTAAATATACAAAATATTTACTTTTTTAAACTCTGCTTTTAAAAACTATTTGAATTATAACACAAATCACATTTTTGCTTTTTTTATTCATCATTTTCAATGTTCCCCGGTTGCATCTTTGCGAAGGACTGTGAATTTTTATTAATTAACCCTTTCGCTGCGGATCCCGCATATATGCGTCATTTTATTTACGTGTCACCTTTGCGGATGACGCATTTATACGAAAGGTCTAATCGCTTCACTGCTGTAGGTGGAAATTTGCGTATAAACAATATCGGTGATATCCCCATCATTTGTGACGTGAATGAGACATTTGCCGGCTTGACCGGACGACGTTTTCAATGTTTTCACGTTTAGTAGTACATGTGGCGTACACGTAGCATGTGGAAATAAGTAACGTTACTGAAAGAAATACTTTATTCGTAATTTTTCTTTTGTTTAGGCTTAGAGTCAAGTATTTTGTTTGTCTTTGGACGAGTTTTCTTCATTTTTTTAATAAACAATTTTTTTATTTAAAATATTTTGTTTGTTTTTATAAATGATTTAACTAAACGTATAAAGTAATACTAACCATAAAATACTAAAATTAAATCAAATATGAAGCTAAAAATATAAATTATATTCTTAAACATTTTTTTTTGGCGCTTCAGTGCTGATGACGCCCATTAGCGCAGCACTCAGGTAGGTAATGCCGGCTCAAGCGGGCCGCAGCGAAAGGGTTAAGAATTAAAGATTTTGCAATACCCCATAATACTAAATCAAATCGTTGATTTAGGATAGTATATACATACTTTTATCGTAATAGATGTAAAAATTGCTGTTTTAGCATTCTAATGGCGTTTAAAATGTTCCAATAATTACATGGAGTAGGACTACTGATTTCGCTATTGAAAAATCAAAATAATAATCACAGCAATAAAAAAACTCAAAAGAACAAAACAAAGCAAAGACAGAGATTAAGAAAATACTAGGCAAAATTATTTTGGAACATTTTTGACAAGTTTTTAAGTCCTGAAATTTCATTGAAGTATACAACGCTTATTTAAACAATCTAGTTGAAAAACTAATAAGTATACAAAAGTGTATTCATTTCTAAATAAGGCAGCTTATTGTTTTCTGAGAAGATTAAAGCTTTTTAAGTTTCATAATGATCCTGATTTTAAAATAATTTGTTAACACTAATTTTATTAATTCGGTGCTATAGCAATTTAATGGAACATCTTTATATATATATTGGTCCTCAAACCAGTCCAGTAAAAGTAGATGGCAAGGTTTTAAAAGTATTTATAAGCAAATATACCATTCAGTTTTAAGAAGTGTGTTTATAATGCGCGCACAAGCGACTGGACTGGACTCGCCAGGCGGTAGGACTCGTGTAGACGAAAATATCAATTATGCTAGATTAATTTCATTTTTGATTTGCAGATGTAATAAACTTGTAAAGTGTTATTAGAAGCTAATTGTCATCTACTTGTACTTGAACTAGAATCACATGCATTATTTTATCCCTTTGTATGGTCCTCGACTCCTCGAAGGACGTCAATGAAATGACATTTAATACTCACCGATGAAAAAAAAGTTTTGGAAAATTCCGACTTGTTTTCTTGCAAACTCTACAATGATGAACCATGATAAAGTATTAAACACTGATTTGCCTCAAAAAATCTTACAAAGCACTAAAGATCACCACCCGATAGTAATAGATTCAAAACATGCCGTTTTACTACGACTATACGCTATGTTGTTATTCGGCCGGAAGCGGCCGAAAGTAGCCGAAGTAGAGGAGGCAGCCACGCGGCATTGCCACTTTTATTTATAAAATTCCTCGCATGCTTGATGACAATATTTAAAATTCTAAAGTAGGTAATTACGTATGTTTTTTGTTAACTAACGTAGATTTAAATTAGGTATTTATAGAATAACATATTATGTAACATGGTTCAATAAATTTAAAATAGTAAGTGCTATTTACAAACAAAATATACCTACTTGAAAGTTAAATTCGCTGATTAAAAAGGAAATATGGCAAACATGCTCTTGTACCACAGTGTGTGTTAGAATGCAATTTAATGTGTGGTACATAGAAAAAGTAAATAAATTCAATTCAATTATTTACCTAATAACACCTCAATATCAAAAAAACCTAAAAGACCAATAACAAAGAATTAAACATGTTATTTGCATTTACTAACCATTTACATTTTTAGATTTTTTCGTTTTTGACAACGGGGGCAGATTTGTTCCTCCAAACGTCGACCGTTTTCTAGTTCCTTTTAGCTTTTTCAGCTTCGTTAGGGTCACCAAGCTAAGCTGTGCTGTTTATACCCTGGAGCCAGTGCAAGCGGCTCTACTTTCCAAAGAATCGTACAAAGTGGAGAAAAATGCAAAAATTTGTAAAATAATGATAAACATGAACCCTCCACAACAATATAGAACATATCTAACCCAAATATGACGATATTTTTTAAATTAAAATAGCGTTCTTAAAAAGACATATATTTAAATTACGCAGAGCGTAAATATGCCATTCGAAGCCCAAGATTGTCAATCTAATAAAAAGTGTAAAGTATACCTAACGTTCACATTAATTAATTAGTGTAAGTAAATTTTTTAGGGCACCCATACCTACAGTAGCAGCATCGACCCCGACAATGATTAACAAAGAAATTAATTTTAACAAATACGTCGGTTGTTTACCATTATGTCGGATCTCAGACAATGGACCAGTTATAAAAGTACAATAGAGCAAGTACGATGCCTGTTAAACGTCCTCAGTAGGTGTATACTAGAGCTAAGTGGAGCAGATGAGTGATAAAGCCGGCACGGATTTTAGGACAGGGGTCAGAAGTTTTTTTATTATTACCACACAGCGACACGATGGATTTCGAAACTTTGGCAGCAGGTGAGTTTTGCAACTGTAGTGCACTCTACTCCATCTTTTATAAACATCATACCTAGGAAAACGCTAACATGTGTTGCACCTTTAACACTCGCCAAACACTACTTTATTCCTGATAGACTCGTCTAATATCCACATTTACCTTTCTCATAACCATAATATATTCAAACAGAAATATAATTTGTGTTCCTAAGGTAGGTAAATAAAATCGAAAATGATATTTGTGTCGACTTTAATAATGTGACTAGTGATAAATTAAGTTGTTTCGTGCATTAAGTGAATGATTGTTCTCACAATAGTCGGTACCTCTAAAACCAGGCTTAAATAGAATAACAATAACAGAGATGTGCACGCATCCTAAAAGTTGACTAATAAATTGTAGGGTTGAACCAAAGAAAATAGTAGTTGCCTTTTCTTTAGTTGCACGTAAATAACATAAAAAATAACTTTTTCTACTACGTTACTAAAAAACGTCCTTTTCGACCACGAAACGAGGTAGGGAAATTGTTCTTTTCCTCCCAGGAGGAAAGGTCTTTTCTTCCGAGAACAACAATTTTCCTTCCTCTTCCCATAAGTATTCAAATCTTCATATAGGTATCGATAGTGACCCATCGAGGTGGACATATAAAAAATAATGACGTCAGAGGTAGGTTCAAATTGAGAGTGTAATACAACTGAGCTTACAAAAATTGCGAATAATAGGAAGAATGGGATAAAATTATTTTAACTTACAGGGAAAAATTAAAACACTGACAATTTAATTTACTTGGTCATGAAAAATACTGCCGTGACGAATATGTTAACACATCAAAATGAAAATACCAAGTTAATGTAATTGTAACGATATGATTGAATACTTAAATGACGATCATAAAATAAAATTTGCAAGAACAAAAAAGCTTAATCAGTATTGTCAGTCAGAACTAAAGTCAGAGATATTGTCTGCGTCATCGTCGTCTTGGTCAGTCATAATTACAAGTGACGGAATGTCAGAGGCACTCGTATTGCCTCCCAAGCATCTCGAATTATCTTTTCTCTGTGAATAACATATTTTTGCCAATAATCTATACGAATTTCGTTTACTACCCTTTCCCATGTAGCCAGAACTTTTGAAGGTGACCCCTTAAGATTGGAAATATATGATCGTATTTTCGTTTCCATTCCGACAATACCATTTCAATTGCGTTAAACTGGCAATGGTGGCAGTCGCAAAATTTTGTGTCAAGGTTTAACATATTCATCAAGGAAGTATTTTTTTTCACCAGGGCAGTTTCTGCGTGCAATATTCCATATTTGATCTTTCATGGCCTTTTCTGGAAAGTCAATATTCTTTTTCTTCAACCATTCGATCAGTCTCTGCTTTGTCCAAGATTTTCTCGGGATTTCTTCCAATAAACCAGAATTGTCCTTGATTATGAATGACTTTGGGTGGGGGAAGATTCGGAACCAGCTGAGTTTTAAACCATGTTTCGAAGTTTTTCCTGTCCATATTGTTATGATAAACCCTCGTCTTTAATCCGCTTTTGAATATTAAATTCGCGCCCTTGATGAAGCCATCTTTGGTTCCGGCGTGGACCACACTATAACGATGACCTTAAAAAATAAAAGATAATTCAATTTCTCTTAAACATCAGAAATATTCGAAATCATTCTACCAGAACATAAATTTAATATAATTAATAAGTAATGCCCCATGCACGTAGTACATAGAGTCAAATTTCCTCATATTGCCCTACTTATGAATGTTTTTAACGAAAAAAATATTGTTTGGAAGGTACGGCGCGCGGCGCTTTATAAGGTCTCTGAGATATTCACGGAGGAACAATATTATGAGCTTCATAGTCTGTAATAATCCTTAAATAC
>JAEQML010072650.1:0-15393 GCA_016904865.1 Pissodes strobi
GCCCCACGAATTTGGTACCCCAATGATCCTCTAAACAAATATGAACTTTTTTTTACCTATAATATATCATCTTGTCCGCCAAATAATATAATAATAGCAAATAAAATATAATATTTAAATGGCATATCTAAAAGTCTGCGACACACGTGACGTCACGTTAGGAAAAATATTTTAATTTTTCATTTCATATTAAAAATTGAATTACAAAAAAGTTTAACAACGAAAGAATAGTAAAATATCAATTAACTAATTACAAAATTATCTAATTAAATATTCAAAATGAGGTCCATTTCTGTCAGTACACAATTCTATCCTGTCAATCAAAACCTCTATTCGTGATACTGTTTCACCAAGAATTCGGTCCCTAAGGCCTTCCAGATGATTATCTGGTTGTTCTCCGCAAACTAAATTTTTTATGTGACGTCACAAAAAAAATGCCTATATTTGGGAAATATTATTTAAATAGTTCTTGTGGGTCAATCCAAAGTGTCCTACTTATCAAACTAATCAAATAAAATAAGATATATTAACTTAAGAAAAGTAATTTATCAAGTTATACAGTTACATATATGAAACACGACTTTCCCTTGTTTTCCTAGGCTTCTGGCCTAGGAAAACTCTGGCAGAAAAAGGCGTCAAACAAATTGGACGCATAATTTTTTTTTTTTTTTTCGTTGAAGATGGATGACGTATCATCCCGGGAAAGATTACAGATTATTCCATGCAACCTTTAATTAAAGAATCCTTTCTAAAAAGTTTTAACCCAATAAACATTCTAAAAAGTTCTGGAAAATCAGGCATGATTGGATATTATTCAAAACGAACCAATGCAATAAAGGAAAAAGACAATAAGCTTACAGTTCCTCTTAACGACGTTATCAAAAAGCCTAAAAATGCTACAAACATCGCTGTGAATTTGAATGGACTTATTGACTCTATCATGGATATTTCAGAAGAAATGAATCCTTTATTATTAAATCCGCGACCGAGAACTTCAAAGGCGACAGAAAAAGAAAACAGGAGACATCAGAAGAACTTAGGTCCTCTTCGTATAAAGCCGAACTGGAAATCAAACTGGCTTCCTTAAAAAACTAAAAGAAGAAATTTTGCAAAGTCACAAGCAACTGAAGGAGAATAGAAACGGAAAGGAAAAAAAGATAAATCCCAGAACATGTACAGGGTGGCTCGAATTCGTGTCTATGTATGGGGAACTCGAAAACCGTCAGAGATACAGTATCGGTCAAATTAAGGCAAAATTGCTCATTTAAGTGCCTAACAATATGCCGTTTAGAAGTTTTCAAATTCCGAGTATTTACGGAGATATCCGGACAAAACCGAAATTTTGAAAAATCGTTTTATTTTTTCCTGGGCTTATTTAAAAACGGATTTCAAATCTAATTACACTTTTGCATTGCCACTTTTCCGCTCTATCCAATGATGATATCATCAACTTTCTTTTTTTTAAATAAGAACTTTAATTTTTTTTTGTCGTTTTTCAGTTATTAATATGAGTATGTGTTTTTATTTTTAATTTTTATTATTTTTTTAATATTTCTATTTTATATATTTTGCTTTGGCGTGATTTTAAATAATTTAAGGTAGGTACTTTTGAAATTTTCATATTCTATAAAAATATTTTATTTGTTTTTTGCATTAAGTGGAAAATTAGAGCCCGTATTAAAAATTAAAAATAGTTAAATTATTTTTTACGAGAATATGGCAGTGAACTGTTACTCAAACAAGTTGCTTAGTGCATTTTATTTATAAGCAAAATTCCAATAGGTGTTTTTCCATCAAAGTTCCTATAGTATATCACGTAGAATGATTATAAATTGTTGATGTTCTCTATTAAATAATTTTTTTAATTGGTTAAAAGTTGGGAATATTTTATATTTGCAGTAAGCAACTTGTTTGAGTAATAGTTCATGGTCATATTCTCGTAAGAAATAATTTTACTATTTTTTATTTTTAATACGCTCCAATTTTCTACTTATACAAGAAACAAAATAAAATATTTTTATAGAATATAAAAACTTCGAAAGTACTTACGTTAAATTATTTAAAATTACGCCAAAGCAAAATATATAATTAAAAAAATAATAATAAAAATAAAAAAAAACATAAAAAAAAATTAAAAACACAGAGTCATATTAATAACACCAATACCATCTGAAAAACGATAAAAAAATTTAAGTTCGTATTTAAAAAAAGAAAGTTGATGATGATCCCTTGAAGACGAAACGTCGGATTTCAAACTGGATACCATCATTAGATAGAGCGGAAAAAGTGGCAATGCAAAAGTGCAATTCAATTTGAAATCCGGTTTTAAATAAGCCCAGGAAAAAAATAAAACGAATTTTCAAAATTTCGCTTTTTTCGGATATCTCTGGAAATACTCGGAATTTTAAACTTTCTAAACGGCATATTGCTAGGCACTTAAATGCGCAATTTTGCCTTAATTTGACCGACACTGTATCTCTTACGGTTTTCGAGTTCCCCATACATAGACACGAATTCGAGCCACCCTGTACATAAACTGTACATAAAATATACCACAAAGCGCCCCACGCTTTTTCCACAATAATACTAATATTTTTCGTTCCTTATTATTTTCTGCCTGTATTAATAATTATTTTTTGTTTTTTAGTTCGATTGATCATTAAAGCGTGTTTTTTTAGTTTCTTAAAACTATATTTATTAAACATAGTGAAAGGTTTATTTATGTTGACAATGTTTATTTATTAAATGTGAGTGTATTTCGTTGCAAAATACAAAGAAAAGGCAGTGTCCGAAAAATAAATTTAGTAAATGTGACTCTTGAATTAGATCAGTCTAAGTTGCTGGGCCTTTTGATAGACAATATAGATAAATATTAAGGGGGAAATAAGCGAATAAGCTTAAATTTGAAGTGGTCTCGGGCGAATTGGGGACCGCGACGGCGACGCGGTGAGGATGGTGTATTTTTCACTATTCGAGTCGCAGCCTTCGTTATGGTATAGCTAAGGAGGTAGCATTCTGGGGCTTTTGCAGCCAACTCAACAGTTCAATTCGATTTTTGTTTTGCAGAAGAAAGCCATACTATATATGTGTCGGGTAGGAATTAGGGTTAGGGAACATTGTAGATCACTGTCTATTAAATTTGTACTGAGATCCCTGATCGATCACATAATACAAGATTGGCCGTAAGCCAAAATGTACGCCATCCTTCCCAGACTAACACTTACGAAAAAATCAATTATGTCCAAAGGCCTCAAGATCTATAATCGTTTGGGCATGGAGCGCAGACGGTTGCCATACTCGCGGTTTCGTAGGAAAGTTAAGAGTGTTTTGGCGGCAAAGTCTTATTACAGCCTGGAGGAGTATTATAATGATAGTTGGTAGTTGTTTTGCCAGGTATTTTTATTTTCATTTGTGTTTTTATTGTATTTTTATTTGCATTTGTATCTTTTTTTCCCATATTTATTCTCGTTTCAATTTTTAATTTGATTTTTACTTGATATTGTATTATATTACTTGATCTAATTTTTTATGCATAAGGAACTGCTTTGTAGACGATAGATTTGTTTTTCTTACAATAAAACACATTTTGACTTTGACTTTGAAGGGGGAAAGATATCAAAAAGTTCCTCACCAAGAAACGCGTGCTACAAACAAATCAAATTAGGAAAATGCAAAATACTGAAAACCGGAATTTATTGCATTTTTATAGTTTGTAAAAAGAACACTTATAGGCTAAAAAAGTCATAAGGACAATTTGTTTGAAAAAAGGACTGTCATTTTCAAAGGAGGACAGGTGGCAACCCTACGTGTGAAGGAAAGAGCCATATTTAATAAAACACATTTTTGTTACAATCTATTGATGGGGATCATTTAAAAGTATATATATCTTAGCTGGACTTTAGACTGTTTAATTAATGTTGCCATTAATAATCAGTACTATACATAATAGGTATCACATACTCGAGAGCCTGAGAGTTATCTTGTAAATGTCTTATTTCAGTATGTATAATAGAAAAAAAGTTATTATATATAGAAAAATAGAATAGAACATTCTTTTATATCTAGAACAAACGACTTACTGACATTTTTCGGCAAATGTTGCTGTTTCGACAGCCACTCTTTTATAATGTTCAAGTAACTAACTTTATTTGAATAATCCATATTTTTAATCAAAAATATTACACATAAATCACTATAGGGTTGTATCTAAAACAGCTTTACGACAAAATGCGTCAAGAATACTAAAATAATTTAAATCGGTTGAATTTGCGTTCCACTTTCACAGTTAGTAAGAAACTTTCTACTTTTTGAATTAAATCTTTATTATTACAACAAACTATTTGAAGCCTATTATAACACGTTTGCCTTGGATGCCGATGATTTTAATATCTGATTCTAATTAACGGTGATAGGTAATAAGTAATTAAGTGGCAGATCATTAAGTAGTCCAATTTCTTTGAAGAAACAATCTTTTCGGTAGAACTACCCATAACCATTTGTAGCGAATTGTTTACCATTATAGGAAGGTTAGGTAATTATTATAACTACTGTTTCCGGTTATTTTTTGTTGACCGCTGTCAGATTATTTTCAGTGCTAAATTTTGGCTTTATGTTTTTAGATATAAAATTAGATATAGCATTATATTTCTAATTTTTCTTCAATATGAATTTCTTTAAAAGTGAAAATATTTTTATGATTTTTTATTAGCATTTTATTACGTATTAATTATTAATCTGTGTATTTACGTATTAATTATTAATCTGTGTATTATTATCGGAATGAAGCATTTGAAAAGGTATAAATCATTTCGGCAGGTAGGATGGGAGCGCAACTTTTCTGTGATAACCCGTTTCGTCGTATCTATCGTATTTTCTGAGTTAAGAGCCATTTTCATTCAAATTTAGGGAATCCATCCAAAATAGACGGTTTTTTGAAATATCTGCCTTGTTTCGCGTCGACGAATAATTGTATACCATACTTTTTATGCCATATTAGCGTAGGCGTATGCTCTGGTGGTTCAGTAGTTAAGATACTAGACAATTTTTTCTTCATTTTGGGTATGCCTTGGGTTAGTATTAGTTGGTATAGCCTTGGGTTAGTTTTGGTTAGCACTTGGTTAGTTCTTGTTGATTGAGCCCCCGAAGTGAGCGGAGGGCCATGCAAAGTTATAATAATGCGCAAAAGTTGCACACACGGTATGGGGATCGGAGTGCATCGGTGCGCATTACGTTTCCTAGACTGTGTCTGCAACTGATTGCACACACGGTATGGGGAACGTAAATATGCAACCCGTTTAGCTGGCTTAAATATATAAATTTTATTTTAATTACGTTTTCATTTTTATGTATGTCAATAAATAATTATTTACAATTTAACTTTAAAAAATGTTTTTTTTATTAATTTTCCCAATTGAAATGAGATAGGCAGGACAAGTTCGTCACACGTCGCAAAACCTGCATTAAAATTATTCGAATAAGGTCTAGACAAATTTTATGAAAATGCTATAGATAGGCGATTATTATTGTGAAGTTTTGTACACATTCCAAAAATTGAACACTCTTCCATCCTCCACATCTCAGATGCGGCTGGGAATTTAAGGCTTAATGCCTACATTTTTTGGAGGCTTAAAATGAACATTATTGGGCGGCGGGCTTCCTCCTTTGGTACTGATGATAGACAGTATAGGGGCCCAAAAAGCTGAAGAGTCCCGGGGCCCGTTTCGGCTCTGGCCGGCCCTGCCAGTAGGGGGCCGCGTAGACTCGGCTCGGCGGCCGAGAGACGTTCTAGCTCCCCTATGTGGAGCCCCGCCTCAATTTGAGCTTCCCCAGAATATTTGTTAGTTGAAAGAAATTTGGAAACAGATTCCCTGTGATGCTTTTGGTGCGCGGTTGTCGTCGACTGAGGGGTTCGGAAAGTCATTTTGACTTCTTCTGCGTCTCAGGATATTATAACAATATTTATATCTTTGCAATATTTATATCACGGGATGCCAAGTCGTTATCGAGTCGAGTCGTTATTTAAAAGACTTCTTAGACAACGTCCAACCCGTAAACTGATCTCACTGTCAGTCCGGGGGGAACGAAGGTGGGCCGACCAAAGCCTTCTCCGCTTCAAGGGAAATTGTAGATACCAGCCATCACAGAACGTCTGTCAGCAGCAGGCTGAATTAAATACAACACTAGGTTAGTGGTCGATAAATTTGTCTTGGGCAAGAAATTTAGAACACCCTATAGATGGTATAGGAGTTACAACTGATTCTAAAATTCACCCTATATATGGGGACTATAAAATTAACTCAAAACTTCAAATTAAATTAAAACAAAACTTCGGCTTACTTTCTCTCTTAGGAGGCCGTTATTAATCAAATGCTTTGAAGAACAACGGTAGTGGGGAGTCTACTTGAAGGGGATGCTTTTAAAGTTATTTTATTTTTGATTCACTTTTGAGTTATTCGTCTTTTTGTATGTCAATGTACAAAATTTCAATTTTGACTTGAATCATTATAACAAGTCTTTACAAAGTGCCAGAAGGGCTTAGCAGGGGGGAGAATTGTCAAAAGATAGTCGTCAGTTAGCAGTTGCCGCACAAAATATCTACAACCCTAACCTAATCCTTTCTCCTAATCTTGGCTAAGTCTTATACAAAAATTAGTAATTCGAATTATTACTAATTTAAACAATTGGGACACCCTGTATAATTGAAGTCAAATTTTGATAAATCCCTATGTCAAGTGATAGCTTAAAATGTGCCCCAATTCACTGGATAAGCCTTATACATGTACTAGGAGAGTTCAACTCTAATCTACTATTTTTGGAAAAAAAAATTGGATTTTTCCTCTAATGAACAATATTACTAACTAATGGCTTAAGATATTTTAATTAATATCTACCACGTATTAGTGGCTTTAGGTTCGAAGTCTTAAAGGTTCTGTCGAGCCGATTTCCATACGAATTTAACAAGAATCGCACTAAAATCCTTTTTGGTTACGATCACCTGTTTGCTATGTATTCTATGCCAATCCCTGGCAGCTTGTCAGATGCTGATCGGCAGTTTTCTGACAGAGGTTTTGTGTAAGTCAGGGGTAGGGGGGACTTTTTGGGGATTAATATGTGACTAATGTATTTAGACCAAACAGCTCCCCGGACACGGCTCTCAGTGCAGCGACCGTGCTGGTTTTGTATGGTATACGAACTAGTGATAAATAGCCTTTGATTCTTCTTTTGAAATAGCTCCACTTGCAGCAGTATAACTTCGCTACCTTCCGTACGCACTTGGCTAATTCATCAGCCTTATTTTCTCTTTTCGGCTCCTATGCCTTTTCACTATTCACCCCTAGGCGGCGCCGTCGTAGCTAGCTAAAGTACAACAGAGTCAGGGCGCTCTCTGCTTCTCGAAACCGAACAAGCCGTCGACGCGCCCAATGTTTAACTACGACTAGTATGAAGGAGCAGATAGGCACATACGTGAATGGGGGGAACCCAAACAAGTAGAGTGACTCAAGGTCTTTGCAACTAACCTTTTCGCGGGGTGTTTCTGTAGGGTGCGCACTACAGTTGAAGGTCTCGGAGAATTGTTGGCACTCGGCCGATTGACAAGGCCTCTTGCGGGGTGTTGCTATAGGGTGCGCACTACAGTTGAAGGTCTCGGAGAATTGTTGGCACTCGGCCGACTGACAAGGCCTCTTGAAGTGCTTAACGTATGTCTTCAAAATGTTTTTCTGCTAAGTCCTGAAGTTCCAAAAACTCCGAAAAACTCAATACATTCGGTAGAAGGCTGATTCGGTACCAGTTGAGAGTGCTGGTCCTACAATGCCTTTTCCTTCGCTTCGGAGCTTCTTCGGCTCGTCCGTAAGCTTAGTACAGTCGTTCCTTTTTTCGATATTGCAGAAAATTCGGCTAAGTCCTGAGGTTGTAAAATCGCAGAAAAACTCAATAAATTCGGTAGGAGGCTGATTCGGTACCAGTTCAGAGTGCTGGTCCTACAATGCCTTTTCCTTCGCTTGGGGCATCTTTGGTTCGTCCGTAAGCTTCTTAGAGCCCTTTCTTTTTCGAGATGTCGAAAAATCTGGGAAAATCTCATAAATTTCTCAGAGATGTGGGGCTAGGTGGTTAATGGATGGGTTGGTAGTCCCGCTAGAATTCCTGAATGATGGCGCTGGCCTAAAGTGATTTATTGCTTCTTGCCTTTCCGGGATCTGAACTGCAACTAATTTTAATTTTAATTCAGTGCTGCGACGCGTTTAAGGGCTCGATATTCCCACCCGACCGTGCACAACCAATCGATGGCGATAATTTTCGCGCGATTGGAAAGTCGGTTGGGCCATCGACCGACGATTGAGAATACAGAACCGCCGATTCTAGAATCATGGACCGTTAAACTACCGAATACCTTATAGCATTGTCTTTATAAGAAACAATGTACACAGTGCTTATACATTCTTTCGCGGCTTGCTTTTTTATCCAGTGGCGTGCTTAAATGCGGTTAAGTCTAAAGGACGTTTTTACAACACTATAAATATATAATAATATATATAAATAATGTAATTTAAGCGGTTTTTTCGTATACCCCGTAGTTTTCGACTTACGATTTTTCTCACTTAGGAGTCGAAAACTAAGAATATTGCTCCTTTCTTGGTATTTTTTTCGTCTGGTCCTCTATCTAAAATGTCGAGTCGATCAGAAAAAAAAACAAGTAGGATCCTCTAGTATCTACCGGCTCCTACTGGCCTAAAATGTAGATAAGGTCGACACAAAAATACGGTTTTACGTTTTACGATATTCGAATATTTATTGACGGCGCGGATAAAATCCACTCGGTTGCCAAAATTTGAATAAGATATAGGCTCCCTTCTGGGTTTATAATTTCGGAGCCCGATGAAATGCACTCACATTGCACTACAAATAAAGTGCTGTATTTTTGAAGCGAAAACATCTTTAGCACGGGTGACTCGATGAAACGAAAAAGCGACAGTAAAGAGAGATATATAGGATGTAGCCTGCGAGGGAATGAGATAGAACACAGTTATACAGTTGTTACATGTTTGTTACGAGTAAAAATTTGTTCTCGTCCGCTCACTGAAATTGGATGGGCGACCGCTTGGTTTAGTTTTATGACTTCTACCGCGTGTGAACTGCACAGATGAATTTTTTTGAAGTGAAAACTTCTTTAGCACAGGTGTGATTTGAGACTCGACGAAACGAAAAAGCGGCAGGAAAAAGACATCTATAGGATGTAGCCTGCGAGAGAATGAGACAAAACATTACATGTTTGTTGAGAGTAAAAAGTACGTCGGGCGTGGTTAGTACTTTGATGGGTGACCGCTTGGTTTAGTTTTATGAAGGTTTCGCTTCTACTGCATGTGAACTGCACATATAATTTCTTTTTTAAGTGAAAACTTCTTTAGCACATGTATGATCTCAGGCTTGATGAAACGAAAAAGCGACAGTAAAAAGAGATCTATAGGATGTAGCCTGCGAGAGAATGAGATACAACATAGTTATACAGCTGTTACATGTTTGTTAAGAGTTAAAAGTAAAAAGTAGTTCTCCTCCGATCAATGAAGTTAAGCAACGTCGGGCGTGGTTAGTATTTTGATGGGTGACCGCTTGGTTTAGTTTTATGTAGGTTTCACTTCTACAGCGAGTGAACTGTGCACATGAATTATTTTTTGAAGTGAAAACTTCTTTAGCATGGGTGTGATTTGGGACTCGATGAAACAAAATAGCGACGCGTGATACGCTTCTCTATAAGTTATGAATGTTTCACTTGTACCGGGTGTAAACTGTATATATGATTTTTTTTTGAAGTGAAAATTTCTTTAGCATAGGTGTGATTTGAGTCTCGAGTACAAAGTAAAAAGTAGTTCTCGTCCAATAACTGAAGCTAAGCAACGTCGGCCGTGGGTATTACTTGGATAGGTGACCGCTCAGTTTAGTTTTATTAAGGTTTCGCGTCTACCGAGTGTGCACACATGATTTTTTTTTGTTAATGCTATTGTTATTATTGTATATAACCATACACCTAAAAAAGAGATATAGAACATGAAAAAGATAGGAATAAACAATATACTATTCAATTATCATATATAACAGCATTTAACGCTTGAAGTTACAATGGCTCTAATGGAACTACTGTACTTGAAGTTAATGCAGAGTTGCCAGATCGTTCGACTCTATTTCTCCAGTCAAAAATTGAAAATCTCTCAAATTAAGGCCTTTTCGAAAAATCTCCAAAAAAGTACTTTATTGTTTTCGTAGATTATGATTTGTTATTCCTGGATTTTATTAAATATTCGTGACTAAAATATTTTCCGTATATCTCTAAAATATCCCAAAATAGGCCATGTTACAAAAATCCTCAAGAACTAGGAAATAATTAGTGCAAAAAAATACTTTGTCGAAGAAAATTTTTATTTTTTAAATGCTGGAGAGAACTTATAACCAACAGTAAAAACAAGATTAAAAAACGATGGGTGCTTAACACCGCATGACAGGAGTGAACAAAGCCATATTAAAAAGTAAATAATTTTTTTTTTAATTTTAAAGGAAGGCGCCTGGAATCGAACCCCATGCTTATTGCACTCTAAGCGAGTACCCTACTATTAAGCCACCATCTTACCTGAAGGCTTGTGTCGAAAATGAGTATAAGTATACGGATTGGAATAATATATTTATTTATTTAAAGTGCTTTAAGCTGGATTTATAGATTGACATAACATAAGCATAGCATAGACGTAGCCACAGCTTATACCGTACCGAATCAGTTATTTAACTCTCCACGTGTTTTGAAGCAATAAAATCCAACCAATAGGAGCATTTTCCTCATATTCTCGGCGTCTGCTACGAGCCGAATTATATGAGGGCGACTTCGTTTATTTATGAATAACAGAACCGGTTTGGTGTTCAATGTAGTGTTATCTTTTTCTATTACGATAGTTTGCTGAATCGAAGAGACATAAACCTGGTTGAGTCGGAAACTGAACACACCGCACAGCGTTGGACTCTCGATTTTTTGACAAGAAGCAGCAGGTTACGTTCTTAGATTGGATTGTTTGCGTGTTATTATTTGTGCTCGATTATTTATTTATTAAGTGTTTTAACTTTTTGGACATTTAATCATTAACGTGTTTTCATTGTTAACCATGGCCGTACGTTATTTTGTCTGCAAAGGGCACAAGAAAGCCAATCCAGCTTCAGGATATTTTAGTTTTCCGAAAGATGTAAGGTTGTAAGTAGATGTTTACATTAAGTATTGAGATTAAAGTATAGTTCATTCATATCACATTGCATGATAAATTAATATTCTACGTCGATAATTGTTTGGCTCCCTTCTGCAGGAAGTTTAACTTTTTAAACTTGAGACATAAATTGTAGTTTTGTCTAGCCTCTTAGCATCCCATAATAAAGGCAACCAATTTAGAACCGTCACACTAATATTACAAAGGTGGTATGTAAATTTAATTAGAAATAAGTAGTGAACAATATCACATACCTACAACTCTTTATTCATTGCCTACAACTAGATAAATGGCTTCGAGTGACGAAATATCAATTTATTAAGGCCGTTTGACGTGATCACATTTTTGATAAAATTTCTGCCCGTAGTAATCTTTCGAAAACGGCAATCTTACTTTGCGCTCGAAAAACACACAGAACTTTTTCTACAGCAGCATTTTTTAAAATTAAATGCACATTTTTCTCTATACTTATTCTGAAATTTGCAAATGACTGTCAGGTTTGACATATATTCGGGCTTCGGGCATATTTAGAATAGGAGTGCCAGCAACAAACTGTAACAAACGCATGACTGTCATTTATTTATCCTCGGTTTCCATGACATCCATGACCATTCATAGCACACTCGACGAAAAAAGTGAGAATTTTCTTTTCCTTGTTCGCGCTAGAGCGTAAAATAAGGATCCACGACATTCGTCAATTTTGCGATATCATTTAAATTTGGCAATTAGTTATTTTGCGCGCGGCTGTAGAAAAATTGATATTCTATGTTCATATCAAAATATTTATATATTTATTTACACTTATAAACACCATATTCATGGTTATGTATAAATGACTGATCATTCTCGGTCACATTTACCAGATATCTTTTTTTATCAATTTCACTTACAGTTACATATCATGTTTAATTTAATTTGTAAAAATGTAAACTAAATTAAATCCAGTCCGTCTCTGTTGAGTTCCAGCTGGCCATTAAAACCTAACATTTTTAATGTATGAAGGGCATGCGCGAAAAATGAGGAAAGCATGAAAAAGTAAAATCTGGCTTCATCGACATCAAAGGAGCCGACGTAGAGTTCAATAACTGATTCGGTACGGTATAAGCTGTGACGTAGCATAGCATAAGCACATTACAAGAAATGGTCGATTTATAAAACGGGCTTGTGCTATGTTGCGCCTGAGCCGTAAATCGAAAATACTAACCTTACAAATTTCATAATTTTGTTCAAAATGTTTTAGAGAAGTATATTATAGAGTCTTATGTATATTAATTTATAAATCTTCACCATTCTCAAAAAGAACAAGCATTCATAAAGCCAAAACGCCAAACTTTATTGAACATCGCATATGTCATTCTCTCAAAAGGTAAATATTAGGTCTGTTCTAGCAGCGATTTCAAACGGTTTCAAACCGTCCGGAGTTTGCGCATAACAATATAAGCGTCGCTTATATGGCTATGCGCAAACTCCGTACGGTTTGAAATCGCTGCTAGAACAAACCTATTATTAAAATTCTGTGATTTCATTGGTCGAACATAAACACATAGCATAAGAAGTTGAATATTGGTCAACTTCTTATGTCCAGCTTATGTTGTGTTTTATGTTATGTCGATCTATAAATTGCCTAACTTGAATATGAATGTTTAACTTCTTATGCTTATGCTATGCTTATGTTATGTCAATCTATAAATCCAGCTTTATTGTCCAAAAAATATTACATGTAACATTTCTTATTGACAAAGCTTTATAAGATGTATACAAAATATAAAACAAAACGAAGCTAAAACAAAAAGAAAAAAAAACAACAGGAAAACATAAGTGTGGTGACTTAAAACATATTAAATGGCAAATATTACCTCCGCAATACACATTATCACTATCACAGTACCTGCATTAGTACAGTCAAAATTGTAATGGCTTATTGCAGCCATTTATCACAATAAAACTTTGATAACTCATTACTGGAACACACACTTCATGAGTTAATAATAGAATATAATGAGCCTTCTAGTTCTGCTCGAAAAACTCGTCAACACAATAGAAAGCTCTCTGCAATAAAGAGCATTTTAAACTTTTACGGAAGGCTTTTAAGTCTCTAATATTTCTAATCCGCAGATCAACATGATTGTATATCTTGATGCCACTGTAAATCAAGGAATTCCTGACAAGACTGGAATGTGGAATGGGCAAGGGAACATTGCCAATCTGACGTGTATCATATACCAGCTGAGGATTGGGAAATTGATACTTATTTTTATGAATTAGGCAAGCCATTTCCAGAATAAATAAAGATGGGAGGGTCAGAATAGAGTGCTTGATAAAAAGGGGCTTACAGTGGGTTCTTGGATGCGCATTACAGAGATTTCTAACAGCTGTCTTCTGCAGAACGAAGACATATTGAAAAAGATTTCGAGAGCAAGCTCCCCAGAAGGGCAAGGCATATCTGAGATGTGACTCAATAAGGGCATAATACACGTTACGCGCAACTTCTCCACCAAGCTCTCGAAAGGTAGCCCGAACAGAAAAACAACCAGATGCCAATTTACATTATTATTACATATTTAATAGTTGATTATTATGTTTATAATTTAGCAGTTAGGTAGATGCGTATTCGAATTCATATATTACAGACTGACAAGAGGTGCAGAGTGATCCAATTAAGACTTGAATGCCTTTTTACTGAGTGTTCTGTGTTCCTTTCTCGCTTGGCTGAAATCGACTTTACCGTAATGAGTGTTAAAGAGCCGAGTGTGATGTGCTTAGAGTATAAAAAAAACATGCTCTAATCTAAGGTGATGTGTGACGGCTCAATTCGATTCAATACCCAGGAAAAATATGCTAAACGCGCCAAAAAGTTCTCACATCAAAAATATAATATGCCTTGGTGAAAAAGGCTCTAGAGATACCCTCGCGAAATCGATGCCTAAGCTGCGCGCATATATTTTATTCTTAACCATCTACACCCCGAGTCTTTCCGCCTGACGAGTCCTCGGCTTGCGCCCGCATCGCAATGCCTAAATTTGTATTTTTTTCACTTTATGCAATGCCCTCCGCTCGCTCCGGGGCGCAACCGAACAAAAGTAATCCAAGGCATACCCAAAATCAAGAAAAAACTTTTTACAAACATAACCTTTAAAAAAAGCATGTCTTGCCACTGGAATCGAACCCGGGCCACCGTATCAGAAACACAGTGTCTAACCGCTGAGCTACGAGACCCCCTGAAAGCAGTTTCACAGTCCCCTTTACCCATAGCCCCGCGGTAGAAACACCGGCAACGCTGCTCGGAGACATGTTAGTCACGTGACATTTGACAAGTTCGTAGTCATGATACAATTTTCATTAGGTTTGTTCCAACCTACTTGAAAACCGTACGAGGGACCGTCATTTCTAGTTGTCAATTTCACTTTTGAAGGCGATAAATATCCCGAGAAATATCCTGTCATGTTGACAAACGAATTATACAACTGGAAATTACCGTCCCATGTACGGTTTTCAAGTCAGTTGGAACAGAGCTTTTGTATCATGGTTCGTAGTAGCACAGCTTATGCTTATACCGTACCACGGCACAAGGAGAAACGGTATAGTATTGCGCACCGAGGCCGGGCTGTGACGTAGTTTGCGTAGCGTATCAGACATAGCGCGCATTTAAAATATATTGGTTTCACGACAAGAATTGCATAGATTTAAAATCTATTAAATTTAGAAATAACTTTTGATTTGACTAGTGGTAAAAATGTTTTTTCTATGTGATAAGATGTTTTTCATGTGGAGAAATAATTGTTTATCCAATTATACATGTATTGTGTGTGGGCTTTTCCACTCCACGTATTCTGGTTTTCTTTCTTCAATAAAAACCCCAATTTTCGATTTGAAGACCAGAGTATATTTAGAGAAGGTTAATAAAGTATAAGTATTAATTTATACACTATTACAAAGTAATATGATCAATAATCACTTGGATTCTAACCGAATCTCAAGGTGTTAAGATTTTACGTGTGTTAACTTAAAAATGATTCAAACGAATGAATGCCGGGCGGCAACGAACGGGGTGAAAAATATTAATTCTTCAGGGAGGTGGCGCTCTCTTGCGGAGAAAGAACAGTGCCGGACTGGCCTTCTGTACTACAGGGTTTTTTAAGAAAGTAAAGTCTAAACA
>JAEQML010072651.1:0-15393 GCA_016904865.1 Pissodes strobi
TTATTACTATTAAAGATTTTGCACGAAATACAAAGTTTCAATTCAATCATTTGCAATACCTACAAAATAAATGACATCACAACAAGTCTGGCAACATTACTGACAATATTTTTAAAGTAAACATATTCGAAAATGCTGGTGTGCACAATCGCAGAGCAATGAAAATAAATAATTGAGTTTATAAGGTGGAATAGTTATTAGTAGCCATCTGCAATCAAAAATAAATGACGTTTTATTTAAAATAGAAATATTGCGGTGTTTGCAAAAATCTCAGGAAGTCTGGCAACATTGCTGTTACTATTTTTGAAGTAAATATGTCCGAAAATGCTAGTATGCCAGATTTCACAGTAAGGAAAATAAAAAAACCGACATGAGGTGTTCTTAAAGTATTATTGACAATGATCTGCCCTAAAAATAAATTAATAAAGTATAAAATATCACGGTGTTTGCGAAAACGTCAGAAAGTCTGACATCATTGCCGGATTTCGGACCTATTTTCTGTTCGAAAATGCTGTTTTGCAGATCTCAGATAATAGTGGAAATAACAAGATAATTTAGAACATTTGGCATCATCGTTGATATAAGACATTAGGTTTCCAAAAATTTAATAAATTTTTGAGCAGTAAAACTAAAGAACTAACAAAACATCATCTTGATCCATTATGATTACAAAGGGACTGCGAAATACGAAATATTACTTTAATCGTCATATAAACGACGCGATATAGTCAGATCCGGTCTTATCGTGCGGGTCCAAAGGTCACATTTTTCAGTAAATGTCATTCCTTTGACAGATTTTACATGCAAAATCTGCCACGAATGAAGTTTTTACTAAAAATTGTGACCTTTGAACCCGCACGATAAGATCGCTTTTGACTATAACAATAGGGATCAATTGATTTGTATAGGAGCGGATAAGCAACAGCCGCCTGTTGCACTATTCCAAAGTGGCAACCTATGGACGAAAAAACGGGTTTCTGCGCATGACAAAATCGACGCAAAATCGAAAAACGTAAACAAAGAAGATCCCGTTTCGTCATGCGCACTAGAACATTTGCCGTCTCAGCAGGCGTCGATCAGGACCGAACTTGGCTTTTGTCTTTGACGGCGCGGCGTTTTGTGTTGATAATTCGAATACTTTACTTTTTATTGACTTTCTTTGGACCTAGTGTTTGTAGTTGCTTAATTAGTTTTAGTTTAGTGGTTCACGTCTGTGCTTTGTGCGTACCCTATTTTGATGTTCGTTTTAATTGAACAATACGGACATAAACAATGGGCGATACAACCAAAATAGAATCCCGAAAGTGTATGGTTGTGTTTTGAAGCAGTAGAGGCAAAATACCCGGGATTTCCTATTTCAAGTAATTCTAATTATTATAAGTATTACTTATTTATACTTTATTGTTTGTTTCACTATGCTAACTGGCCCATTTCACAATCGGCAAGACTACTCTACCGAATATTTGGTGAAATAATTACTTTCGTTCATAATCATAAGAGTACGAGTTCAAATTTTGGAGTCCGGGCCTGCCTAATGACCTTCACACTGCAACAGATGGCGCCCTCTAATGCGCAAGGCAAAATAGGAATCGTGTTGTTTACATTTCGCGGTCGTAAATTTGCCATGTTTGGTCTATTTATTGCTTATCCACACCTATACAAATCAATTGATGCAAACGATCGATATTTTTTAAATATCGATACATTAACTCCGATATCGAATGGCGCCTTTTGCGAAAGTACATCCACCTCACAGTTCGGTTATCGGTCTTAATTAAACGAATAGAAATGCGTAAAAGTAACAATTAATAGGTGAAGCTAGATGCAATTATGAAATTTGAAAAATTTAAAAACAAGGTGTTTTTCTGCAAGATTAGAACTGATTTTGCGCATGCCTTGGTTTGGGTTAGTTTTAGTTAATTGCGCCCCCGAAGCGAGCGGTGGGCCATGTGTTTTCTCTCGCTTATCTAGCTCCGTCCATTAACTGTCACTTTCGTGAATTCCTATTGGTTTAATTAAGACCCTTAACAGAACTGTAGGGTGGATGTACTTTGGCTAAATATGTAATAGTGGATAGGGATGCTCCAATATTATATACCAAGATTAGTAAGTTAGATTCAAAAAATTAATTGCAACGTTGTCAAATTTAATTAGTGCAATAATTTCAATTTTAAGCCAGGTTTGAAATCCTAAGTCGGCTTAGTTAGGCGTAGCCTATATAATTTATGGTGCCAATGCGGGGTACTACTTTTCTATAAAATATCGTATCGTATCGATACTTGAAAAATATATCACGATAATTCTTTCTCATCTCTACCAAAAAAACAATAAAAAAAGAACAAAATGGAAGCAGGCATATTATAACAATAATTATCATTATTTATTAAACCATAAAATCAATATTTACTTACTCTTCCTTGGCCACATGCACCATTTCATTAAACTTCATTTCGAGGACAAAACGCTGCTCTTCGCTAAAAATATATAGGTCAAATCAACCCTATGTGAAACATTACGATACAATAACTTTTACAATACAAACAAACTAAAAACCGACGGTCCAGTCGGCCTACCTTTTTTTCAACTTTTCCTGCAGTTCTATGAATTTTTGGTAATATTCCTCCAGTTTCGACGTGAAGTGAAACTCCATTTTTGAATTTTGGCCCGATTTCTTCCCGGCAACCTGTCAAAAGTCGTTTCGTTGTTGTTTCGCACGGACCATCAAGTCGGCCAAGAAATATTTTGTGCGTCAAAATAACGCAATACCTACAACATGCGCAGTGACATCACAAGTGGAACGGAATGGTTGACATTCACGAACATAATTATATGGGGTAATAATTACAAATAGGTAGGCGAAAACGCGGAAATACCATTTACAGAGATAACCGATATGGGCATGTACTTATAATTCGCTACTTTTAATGCGTTTCTAGTCCAGGAGCTGACACGGCACGGGTATAGTTATAATAAAAATAAACAAAAACAATTGCGAATCTAGTTCTTTGGTCGCTAAACGTAAGCTTATTTTTAAGCCATTTTTTCAAAGGAGCGTTCTGCGTCCAGCGACGCGACGTGCGTTGCTTGATAATGATTGGTGACCCGAAAAACGGCCGCAAGAAGTTTAAAAAATATATTAGCTAAATGAAAATAAATTTATCAAAAAGGGTCATTGTGCATCCCTCTCATTAAAACTGTGAACTCAACCTAAAGAACACACGCGATACGCAGGTAAACCACCGATCTCCATAGATCGGTGAGGTAAACTGTGACCGCCGCCGCCGCTGCAAGGGTGAGCAGGAGCGTTAAGTATAGTACTTCCATCTCCGTCGTGGGCGTGAGAAAAATAGTGTATTTAGGGCCTATTTACGTATTCACGTTATTACATTCAACAGATAATTAGTGTTGAACGCATAGCAAGTGCTAAAATTGTCTTGTAAGTATTTAAAAACCTACATAAAAATTGATTTTTGTTGTACTAACATATAAATTTATTTTACCCCATTTCCCATTGTTATAGGCGTTGAATATTTAATTCTTCAAAGCTTTGTTTGTCTGACAGTGTCTGTTTTATGCGCAAATTTCAACAAATTTGTATGTAAAATGTGTTTTAGAGCCTTACAAAACGCCAAACAAAGCCGGACATGTTACTGTTTGGCCGGACGAAACTATTCGTGGGCAAAAAGCCTAACATGTCCTGCTAAAACCGTACGCCTGGCAACACTACCGGGGCTCGATACAGCACAATTTTAATATCGATAGTGATTCTACATCCTTAATAATGTTAATCGTGTTTTCAGCTTAGAATATAATTTCACAGATGGCGCATCTAGCTGTATTATTCTGGCTGTATATGTAGAAATCGGTTGATCACCGCATAGTGCTAAGTTTTTCAGTGTCGTCGCGGACGTCGGTGATTATCTGAATTTCGTTTACATTTGACACATTGACAAATGATGGAATTTTTGTAGTCCTCTTTATTTGTTATTATTATAACGCAAAGGGGACGTTTAATAAAATCAGAAACAAAAGCATAATAAGCAAGCGTCTGGGTGCACCGGAATGGATTTCTCCTTCTTCATTGACATATTGGGATATTCCGGCACTTCACGCATTTATTATCATATGATTCCTATGCAACGTTGACTATAATTTTACTTCACGCATGAAACTCCACAGTATTACATCAAACAGAACTAACCCAAATTAACTCAAATTTAAAAAAGGAATAAACATAACCTTTTGACACGCAAGGCTTCTAATTTTTGGTCGATTGATTCTAGAGCCTGGTGGTCTAGTGGTAAGATGGTTGGTTTGTTGGTTATATGGCTGCGCTTGTGAATCTTGTGATGTTGCGGCGCAAGTTCGATTCTTGTCAGTGCCCACAGATGTTTTTATTTTTTTTAAGTTATGTTTATTCCTTTTTTAAATTTGAGTTAATTTGGGTTAGAATGGGGTTAGTTTTGTTTGATTGTAATAATGTGGAACACTGTTTCATGCGTGGACAGATGTTTTTATTTATTTTTTTAAAGTTATGTTATTCCTTTTTTAAATCTAAGTTAATTTGGGTTAGAATTGGGTTAGTCTTGGTTAGTTTTGTTTGATTGTAATAATGTGGAACACTGTTTCATGCGTGAAATAATAGTCAACTTTCATAGGAATCATAATATGATATAAATGCGTGAAGTGCCGGAATATTGAAATATCCCAATAAAAAAATTAAATCCATTCCGGTGTACGCAGACTCTTGTCATAGTTAGTTTTGTTTAATTGTAATAATGTGGAACACTGTTTCATGCGTGGACAGATGTTTTTATTTTTTTTTAGTTATGTTTATTCCTTTTTTAAATTTGGGTTAGAATTGGGTTAGTTTTGTTTGATTGTAATTATGTGGAACACTGTTTCATGCGTGAAGCGAAAGAATAGTCAACGTTTCATAGAAATCATATGCGTGAAGTGCCGGAATATCCCAATATGTCAATGGATGTTGAAATTCATTCCGGTGTACCCAGACTATTGTGTTAGTTTAGTTTCCCTTTCTTGTGCCCCCGTAGCGAGCGGAGGGTCATGCGGATCGACCAATAGGAGAGGCCGATTTTGATATAGTCGTCTACGCCTGTAAAGGATCTTAAAAGGCTGTTAATCGTGTGTTCAGCTTTGAGCTTACAATATAATTTCACAGATGACACATCCCGCTGTATTCTGCTGGCTCCATATCTCGGGATCGGTTGATCACTGCATAGTGCTAGTTTTCTAGTGGCGTCGCGTCACGTCAGTGGCACCGGACCGGATCTTTTCTACTAAAATTTCGTTTGTTTGACACATCGACAAATGATGAATTTTTGTAGTCCTCTTTATTTGTTATTATTATAACGCAAAGGGGACCTGTAATAAAAACAAAAGGCAGAACAATTTGTCAAAAGCGATAGTTGCGATTAGCGTCTCGCCGCTGTGGGGAGGGAGCCTTATCCCGAACTCCGCTGGACAATGTTCACATTTTTTTTCATAAACTTGTTGTTAACACTTCGAGAAAAGCGGGAATGTGAGAGGAGAGGTTGGCTCAGGTGGTGAAGCTCGCGTCTCTAGAACGTAAAGTGAATTGGTTCGACGCCCGGTCGCGAGATTTCAGATACTAGTGCACTTGTGGGGGGGGGGGGGGGGGGGGGGGCGATTGGCTAGCTACGTGAGCCAAGTCTCCGTGATGCAACCAGTTGATTGTAAGATGGTTTGCATGGTTAGCCTTCACTTCGGCGACCCGGGTTCAAATCCCGTCGGTTTTGGTTTTTTCAAGTGGTTTTTCTTGATTTTTGAGTTTCTTTGGGTATGGCTTGGTTAGTTTCCTTTCCTTGAGCCCCGGAGCGAGTGAAGCGAGCGGAGGGCCATATACCTGCCAATTGCAGGTCTTTAAACCGCATGCATTCATAAGTGCATTAGTATCTGAAATATCGCCGCTCGGTTTTTGCAAGTTTTTTTTTTATCGGATTAGTAGTTTTTGGCTAAACAACGCATGTAGCGCTATAACATGCCGTTCGGCAGAAGTTGTGATGTGGCTCCCCACGATGGCGAGTCCTACAGCAAATTTTCGGCTTCGTACCTGCGCATGTGGCAACAGCGCGGTGTTGGCGTTCTAATTTCACTTCGGAAAAAAGAACTGAGAAATATATGAAATAGCACGTACGCATGCACCAAGGCTCAAAATTCGTCTAGCGCTCCCACTAACTTTTCGATGCGAAAGCGTGTAATGGTCGAATTATAGCTATCTAAATAGACAAGAAAAGCCTAATCTAAGGCTATCTCATTCGGGCTCATTTTCATCGCTTTAACCGGTCTCTTCCGGTTCTTTAGGATGAGTTCACTGCATGAAAATTATGACAACCGTGTAAAAATGTATTTAAGTAAATTTAATTTGGAAATTTTGGATATATATAAGCATAAACCAATAACCATTTAAATACACAAGTTTTAGCGTAATTAAAAGCAAAATATGGCCTGAATTTACCTTCCATTGTTGCATTTAAATATGTTCTTCTCAAATCCTCAACTTTTCCGACTTGCTCCCTGAATATATGCCGCAAAATTGCGTGTACTTCATTTCACTTTAATAATAGCTTCACTTGATTATTTCGCAAACTGGTCGATCCCACTTCTGATTGGAAACCGACTAATCAGTTCGAATGCAATTAACTAATGTAATCGGGTTTTTTACGGCTGGGCTTTATAGGCAATACACCGCTTCTGCCGGAGGCTCGAAATATATATATTGGATGAGCCAGCCACATAGTTTTGATTTATAATTTTATGCGCCATCAAGGGTAGGCACGCGATCGTCGTACCAGGATAAACACGGTTAATCTTGACCTTCGTCGGTGCAAAAAAACTTGGATATTATATACCTGATCGATGTTGCTTTATTTTAAACCTTATTTTTCGTGATCGATAAATGGGAAATATAGAAAACGTGCTCTTCCATGTCTTTTCATTTATAGGTATTTTAAAATAGTGCACTTTAGAGGGTAGCTGCAGTTCAACGAGATTATATTAGAATTGCTGCTATTATGTGGAATTACCAGATAGAATAAGCTGCAATTTATATAAAAACAATACAACCATCTGCGGGGTAGTCGACTCCATATAGTCTCAAAAAAAAATCTTTTGTGATTTGATGCAAATACCTTGGACTGGTTTCGGCCCAATTTTTGTTAAATAAGAATAATACTTTTGATCACTCTTTGTTTCATGTATGGAAGTAATTTGCAAAAAAGAACACATTCCGAACACGAATCAGTTTGAGTCGATAGATAGCGTCTCCCCACCTGAAGACCGACAAAGTACGTCCGCCGAAAATATTAATTTGACGTGTTGCAAAAAAAGAAGCAATCTAGTGTTTTAAACTGCATAAATTGGAGGCCTGGAAGAAAAACGTGGAAAGGAAGGAAAATCCATTGGGAATTATACAGGGTTAGAAAAGGGACTTTCTCACGTCGAGGTCCTAAATTCCAAAGAGCCCGCCAGCTATGGAATTTCTGACCTTGCCCCCGGCCAGGAACATTTCAAGGACAAAACACATGGCGGCATAGCTGACAGTGACAATGACAAGAGCGGCAACAGCGAAGTCAACGTGGTCAACATAAATAAAGAAACTAGGAAACCCCTATAACCTTTTTCTATGATGACCAAAGCGATGGATGGATTGAAGTTACAAGGAAAAGATCGTAATAACAATCAAAATCGTCCTCCCCCAAAATTGCGAACCAAAGAACAGGGATCAACCCTATAACTTGCTGATGATTACACATGGCTTTGCCACATGCCCAGATTCACAAAATATATTGGACTACTTAAGAAGTCAAAAGGTAGATACAAAATGCATCTGTGACAAAATGAAAAGCAGAAAAAATAACCTTAGGAGCTCCTTTAAGTTAGGGGTACCTTAGGAACTTGTGGAGGAAACCCAAAGGTACTTTCGTAAACCATTTTATCAATATACAGAGCCAAAACCCAAAGACAAGAAACTCAATATACCTCCAATATATCACATGTAAATAAAAGGTTGGCAGCGCTGCACACTAATATCTGCTCTCTAAGGAACAATATAGATGAATTAGATGCCTTGATCATAGATAGGGATCTAGACATAATCTGCCTCACAGAACATTGGCTACAGGTTAATGAGATGAATGCTGTTCACGTCCAGGGCTTCAAGGTGGGGGGTATTACTCTACTAGACAACAATAACAATGGTGGAATAATCATTTTTATTAGAGATTCTCTTGATTTTAGTGACATTCATTTTAATATTAATTATAGTATCGATAAGTGTTTTGAGTTTTGCTCCATACATATTAAAAACATAAATATATCCATTTTCACAGTATATAGGTCCCCTACAGGTCATTCTGGCACCTTCTTGGAATCCTTGGAGGGGCTGTTGAGTGAGGCTGAGGTAAGTGGTCGGATGGTGGTCGCAGGTGATTTTAATGTCCACTTCGGTGAAGCTGACACTTTTGCAGAGCAACTTTGTGACTTGCTGAGTGGCTTGGGATTAAAACACACCATATTCGAATCAACTTGCTTGGACAATATCTTTGTTAACTTGGATCTTGAGGTCAGCTCTGCCAAGGTTATGGATGCTGGTATCTCTGATGAGATGGAGGCGCAGGTTGAAACTGTCACTGATGGTTTCACTACAGAAACCGAAGTCGATAGGACTTTAACTTAATTGGGCTTGAGGTGATGTGTCATGGGATTTCACTACTGGAACTTTCCTTGATGTTGAACAGAAGTTTGATAAATATCTAATAATAATAATAATAATAATAATAATAAATCATTTTATTGTTTCAAAATGCAAATATAACAATCTTGAAAATACAAAACAATCATTTTAGAAATTGAAACAAAAGGCCTTTATACTCAGCTTCCCTCCAAAGGAGGGGCTGTTAAAGCCCTAGAAAAAAAATTGAAGCAAAATTTATATTAAGTCTTAAGAGAAGCTTACCTCGGCTCCTTCTCTGAAAAAAACCTTTAAAATAAGATCAGATCAAGGTGGAAGGAATGGAGGCTGGTCTAATACTATTTTAAAGGACATGCGTGAGCATCTGACGCTTCTAAGGGATTTAAACAAACAATATAATGGTGTCTTTGAACACCAATATAAAACATGTAGAGCTGTAATAAAGCTGCAATCACCAACATGTTAATCACATCTAAAAATCGTCTCTGTGCCTGGAAGTTAATAAATCAACATCGAACTAAAAAGGCTAGTCAAATAAGTGCAGATATCTTATCTCCTGAGGACTTTAATGGTTTCTTCACACCTCCCAAAGATAACTATTGTTTTTCTGGATATCATAAATGTCCTAAAAATACTAACAGTAATGACACCTTTGGTCTAAGGGTAAAAATAATAAAAACAATCATGGACCTCATAATAGTGCCACTTGCCAAACTTATAAATTTATATTTTACAAATAGTGTCTTTCCCAAAAGAAAAGAGAATTGTTATTCCCATTTTTAAAAAGAGCGACCTTGATCTTCCCGATAACTATATATCGGCCAATCTCCCTGCTTCCTGTGGTGTCTACCTGGTCCTGTGGTGGATTTGCGCTGTTGCCATGAATGTATGTTTCTTCCCGCCGTTTTGTTTGTTTTGGTTTTTTATTTACCTTTGGATCTTCATTTTTGGACTGTTTTTCTTCCAAATTCCTAATTTACTCATCTTTTTATGACCTATTTTTTTCAATCTCCCTAATTTTCCAACAAACCATGCCTACTTAACTGTTACGTACGTTGCAATAACTTCGTACAATATCTAATACAGCTTAACTACACATCCATCAACATCAAAGCAATTGAAAATCTCTCACCAAAATTTTGAGATGGTAAAATTCTGTTGAAACTGTTGACCGTAATATATTGAATTAAAATTTTAAGTAGTAAAATAACTTGTGGGGAAAACCTGTATCTGAATGATATAGTTTTGGCTCTACCAACTTTAAAAGAAACCTTCTAAAAAATGGTAGCTATTGATTGCCACGTACCTGGCCACTTTTTAAAACCCCACAATTGGGTTCGACATGTATATCATCACTGCCGCCGAAAATTCGAAAATGAGCCGCGTATTCCAAATTGTTTTTCTTCTTGGAACAAGGCCTCTCCATATCCCTCTCAAGCGCGTGCAAACTAATTTCCATTACCGAGTAAGATCCGCACGGTGTGTCCGGAAACTCAACCGTTTGATGGGAAAATTCCAGAAGCGGTCTTTTCATATTCACTTTGCACCATACCTCTCTGCGACTCTCCGTTTCGACGATGAGAAAGTTTTGGTAGTTGAGGAGCGTGTCGACACTTTCAACTTGTTTATTTACTTGGATTAAGTCGCTGCGCGAATCTGTGATTGGAGAAAAATCCGATTTAGAATGACAGTGAAATAAAACCAAATTATATAGTATAAGCTATGGAATGAATGTTAATTTGCAACAAGAAAAGTATGTTGATGGTCGTGTGCCTGAACCTGTATGTGGTGTTATCGAAAATAATCAAATGATATTAATAAAGTAAGTGATTATAATAGTGATTTGAATGATATTAATGATTGCAATAGTTTAAGTAATTTTATAAGTTTAGAAAATGGACCTACTGAACTAAGACAAAACAATATTTTAATCTTGGGTGATGAATCATGTTACATTTTGGCTAATTCTTTAAAGAGTAAATTAAGTAACTTCAAAATTCAGTTACTAATAAAGCCACATGCTCTAATTCATCGGATGATTGAGAACCTTAATCTCTTACTATGCAATACTTTGTTTTTATTGCAGCTGTCTCAAATAACATTAAGAACAAAATACCAATCTCCTTAAGAGACATTTACAATAGATTCAAGAGGCTTCACTCCCCTTAGGAAGACACTAAATTTAAATAACTCTAAATATGCTTTGAATAAAAAACTATTTAATTATGTGATAAACTGGGATAGGTATTCTTGTGGTACTTTTTCTTTTCTTGATTGTAATTCTAATGGTTTGTGTTAAGGAAAAGGTTAATAACTGATCGTTTGAAAAACTGTATAGGTAAAATTTTGAATAGTTCCAATAATGTAAAAAATCTTCCGTTTATAGAATTGTCTAATTTAATTGATGGTAAACAGCTAATTAATCAAACTGATATGTCCTTGCACGATGCGTTGCGAAATAGGTCCCAGAAACAGTCTGTGGAAGCCCTAAAACTTGTGGCTGGCACTAATAATGATAATAATATTATTAATGATGATATGATGCTTTAAATAAAAATAAGGATAGCAATAAGGAGAGTACAGAGCTGGATGATGACTGTGTTTTTGTTTGTGATGGCGCCAATTCGGCTTTTGGTGCTAGTTCTGAAACTGATTCTCAATATTTTTTTTATCTCTAAAACCTCAAATAAGCCAAATGAGGTAACCAACAATTCTAACAATGTTCCAGGTACCTTTTATATTAACATTCAGTCAATTAAAAATAAGAAGTATGACTTGGAAGTAATGTTGCATGATTGTAATTTTCATGTTTTGTGTTTTGCTGAGACATGGCTCCGACCCTACCATGATTTTGGTATTGACAATTTTGTATTAGCTAATAACTTTTGTAATGAATGTGGTCATCGCGGAGTTGCAATTTTTGTAAGACAGGAATTTTCATTTAGGAACACTGATGTGAGTAAATATTATTTGGGAAACATCTTTGAGTGTTGCGCGGCGGAGTTGATAGGTGTAACAATGGTAGTGTGTATATATAGAGCTCCATCCTCGGATGTTAGGTTGGTTTTTGAGAGGTTTGAGTCACTGCTCAATCATTCAGCGGCCAATCGTAGGCCTATTATAATCTGTGGAGATCTTAATATTGATACCTCTTTGGATACACAGGATAGAAATGATTTTTTTGCCTTGCTTAATAGTTTTAATTGTGTGGTTACTGTGTTCACGCCTACTAGAATAACTGATCATTCTTCCATGGTCATAGATAATGCAGCTGCTACAGATATAGATGGGAAATATTATGAGATAGGAGTTCATGATGTAGGGCTATCTGATCATAGTGCCATACTCTTTAAGCTAAAAATGGTCAGCCCGAAGAAACCATGCGTTAAAAAAAGGGTATTTACTGATAGGAACCTAACCAACCGTGTTGCTACTTTGCAAGAGAAATCAAACTTGCTTTGTGAAAGACTTAAGTTTGTTAATGAATATTTTCCCCCTAAATCACTTAATCATAGAAAGCACCAAAGCTGGTTTACTACGGGTATCAAAACATCGTGCAAACACAAAAAAGAGTTGTTCAGATTTCTTAAATCCAATCCTGATTTGGTACTAAAGTCCTTTTATATAAAAAAAAACACTGTTAAATTCTAAGGAGTGTAATTGCATTGGCTAAAAGAATAAGTATCGAGAGGGAGATTCAGGAGTCATCAAATATTTCTGGGTCTATGTGGGCCGTTGTTAGGCGCGAATCTGGAAAATTTAGTAGGTCAGGAATGGTGCATATGTGATAATGACAGAGAAATCTATAGTAAGAGAGAAATAGCTGAATTATTTGTAGATTATTTCACGAACGTTCCCTTAAATGCTGAGATCCCGGTTGTTCCACAGCCGGTAGTTAATGTTTATTGTCATACCCTATTTCTTATCCCCACAACTCCCATGGAAATTTTGCAAATTGTTCGCTCCTTGAAGATCACCTCGTCAGTGGGATTTGATGAAATTCCGGCTAACTTCATGAGGTTCTATGTGCAATTGTTGGCGCCATGCATTTCTGATCTCATCAATTCTTCATTTCAATCTGGGATATACCCGCAAGAATTTAAAATAACTAAGATAATTCCTGTATTTAAAAAGGGATCCCAACTCAGTGTTTTTGATTATCGTCCCATCTCTGTATCGTCAATTATAAATAAAATAATTGAGAGGGCTATTTATTGCAGATTGCTCAACTTCCTAACGACTAACAATTTGCTAACTATGTCTCAGCATGGCTTTCCTAGAGATCGTTCAACTGAAAGTGCAATACATGACAAGTTAAAGGAGATATATGCAAGCACAAATGGGGGCGATAAATGTGCCGCAGTTGTATGTGACCTATCCAAGACCTTTGATATGGTTGACCATAACATACTTCTGGCTAAGTTGGAAGGATATGGTGTGAGGGGTGTGGCACTGAACCTGTTCAGGTCCTATCTTTCGGGACGGCAACAGTATGTCAGGATTTCTGATGGGAAGGATACATCGGATTCTTCACTTCGTACTGTTGTGTCTGGGGCACCTCAGGGGTCAGTTCTCGGGCCTCTGTTTTTTCTAATATTTATTCAGATTCAGATAATTTATTAATGCTCAATATGTCAAATAAACATTTACGCAAGTCAGAATAATATAAATACATGAAAAAAACTACAAAAACACACTACAAAAATACAAGCTAGAGTTTATACAGTTCTTTTTATTTTTTCAAACAAACATAAAAATACTAAAATGATATTTAAAATACTAATAAAATGACAGATTAATAAAATAAAATTAAACAATCAATACACTTCAAAATACAGTACAAGCTCGGTATTATGAACACGCGCTGTTATGAACAGCCCAGTAATATGAATACAATATTTTTTATTAAGGCTACTCTGTAATATGAACATCGTAAAATCTCGGTAATATGAACGGAACAAATAAACTCGTTTAAGCCTGTCTGAATTGCATATTACGTAGTAGATATTTCATTTCAGTCATTCCACAGTTTTCCACCGACAGTAGCAGGTTAAAGCACGGTTTAAAGTGAACTTTAGTTTGGTGTATTTATGTAGTTATCGTTCTGTTAGCGTGAAGTTGAGAAACATTGAACTTGAAATGGTTAAAGTGAAGGGAAAATCGAATTGTTTGCCTCTTTCGAAAAAAGCACAAATTCTAGAAGACGCTAATAAAGGTTTGAACGTTACCGTACTGGCGAAGAAATATGGCATTGCTAAGTCCACAGTTTGTGTTATTAAAAACAAAAGAGATCAAGTTCTTGAAAGGGTTAGCAATACATTAAAACCAACCCAAAAATGCACATTAAAAAAGGCTGAATTGCCGGAATTGGAGATGCGACTTTATAGATGGTTTCTTGCTCAACGTGACAGGAATATGCCAGTTTCAGGTGACTTGATTAAGCAAAAAGCCTTAAGTTTGAGTGTGAGTTTAAATGTTGGTGGTTTTAAAGCAAGTGATGGTTGGCTGCAGCAAACAACGTCACGGAGTAAGATTATTGATGATAAGTGGAGAAAAACTTTCAAGCCAGCCCGAACTCATCCACCCATTTAAAGCAAGATTAAGGAGAGTGATTCAAGAACACAATTTAAATGAGCATCAGCTGTACAACGCTGACGAAACTGGATTATACTGGCAGTTGCTACCGGATAAAACTTATGTTGCTTTAGCTGAAAAAACAGCCCCTGGAATGAAGTTTGCTAAACAACGAATCACGTTACACAAAATCAAACCATTAGTCATGGGAAAAGCCAGAAATCCCAGATGCTTCAAGAACTTCAACAATCCCCTCGTTTATAGAAACAGTAAAAATGCATGGATGACAGGCGAATTGTTCAAAAACTGGTTTTTCCAGCAGTTTGTTCCTGAGGTAAGCTTGAACTACCATTCACATAGGTGCACAATCTGACGAGCTGTTGATTTCAGGTTAAGAGTTTTTTGAAAATTCAAAAACTTCCAGAAAAAGCTATGTTACTTCTGGACAACGCACCGTCTCATCCACCGGCTGAAGAATTGAGAACTAATGATGGAAATATTTTTGTGATGTTTATGCCGCCAAATGTAACGCCTCTGATCCAACCCATTGACCAAAATGTACTCAGACTCACCAAACTTTATTATAGAAACAGTTTACTTAGTTGCATTGTGGCTTGGGACGATCCAGTCGGAATCGCCCTTAAGAAAATTACATTAAGGGACGCAAATATACATTTAGCAGCTGCATGTGATAAATTAAGTCCTCATGTTATCTCTAAATGTTGGCAAAATATTATGGTAAACGTTAATGCAGAAACTGATCAAGGACAACTGGATGAAGACGACTTACCACTCTCTGTGTTACAACAAAGACTAAACCAGAATAGGGTTGTTGACATTGCTCTTGAGGACACAATCGCCCTGCTTCAAGCAATAGAGCCTGTGAGTTTTAAATTCAAATGCCTATATTAACCGAATGTATGTAAATGTTCTGTTTGTTTTTAAAATTACAGGTCGAATACACGCCTCAAGACGTAGAGGAATGGAACCCTGACGAGCTATGGGTGGATTCTTTTCGTAGTCCACCGAGGAAGCGAAACAACATTCCTCTACACTAAGCATACTTTTTGAATTTTACTCTTTTA
>JAEQML010072652.1:0-15392 GCA_016904865.1 Pissodes strobi
ATCAAAGATCATAAAAATCGGTTGAATAATCGTGATTGATGAACAACAAAGTATCTAAATTTTTATCTTTATGCAGGTTTCTTTTCTTCGTCATGATATCACCAGAATCTATAGATATCTTAAACTGTGATATCACCTGCCTTGGAAAAAATTGTTTCGACTATCGATAGCTCTTTATAACTATCTATCGATTGTTCCGATAGTTGATTTACAATCGATGTTTAAGCAACACGAAGTACGGATGACTGATCGACCGAATTATCTGGAATGATTGGTACCCATCGATTTGACAGTTGTTGTCATTTATTCTCTATAATTTTTTATATTTCGATTCAAGTATTTTCTATGTATTTCAGTATCATTCTAGATTTGAATATGATACCTTCCCACTATTTCCCGTTGAATTCCTATCCTATAATGTGTAATTTGTCACTGATTTGCAGTGGACATCATATATTACTAAAAAACTATAATCGTGCGTGACATGAGCTGTCAATTACGGAAGATGACGGACTTCCAAGCCTAATTTATAACTATTTTTTTGTATAATATTTTATCCGAGAATTTTCCCTTATTTTAATAGTTATTCTGCTATTCGAGGCGGAGACAAATCCAATAAACCAAAGATCATAAAAATCGGTTCAGCCGTTCTTGAGTTATAAATGGTGTAACTAACACGACTTTGTTTTATATATATAGATGATTGTTAGGATAATGTCTCCTCTGAATACAAAAATTATTTTATTTTCAGGTAGTCTACGACGAAACATTAGATACCATAAACCTTTTAGACGGCCATCCAAATATAATTGTTAGATCAGCCACCTGCATCTTGCAAACTGAAACAGACCCTATGGACCTGATAGACTCTTTATCTGCTAACATCGAAAGCCTCACCTTCATTCAAGCTTATCAATCAGGAAATAAAACAATCAAGTTCAGCTGGTTAAGTAAATTCGAGAAACTTATAAGCCTTGAACTCATAGGCCCTACTATTTTTCGTAAAGAAGTCACAAACCACCTGCTATGTCATATAGATTATGCTTTAGAAACCCTAAACTATTTGAACTTAGAAAGAGTACTGGTACAAAACTCCAAGGAACAAATACAGTCATTTTTGGCAGTGATGAAAGAAAGCGAAAACATCACCTTCGAGTATGTTCAAAAAGTCGACGGAAACGTTCACCCCTTAACGCTAATCCAGAAAAGTTCATCAAATGAAGACATTGTATCCTACGATGTTTTCAAAGAACAAAGAAAAAACAACGGAGAAATACCGCTATTCATCGGCTTCAAAAGACTCTTACTATTAAGAATATCAAACTGCGAGCTCAATAACATTCACTGGGAAATATTTGATGGTCTCAACGAATTGCAGTATCTCATTTTAGAAAGAAACAACTTAACTTTCATCCCTGCATTTGCTTTCTACGGTACCCCCAGCATAAAAAGTCTCTCGCTCTCTCATAATAAGCTTCTGGACATTGAAATTACCGATTTAGCTGGATTGCTACAACTAGAATTCTTGGATCTAACCTACAATAATTTCACTCAGCTATCCGAACTGTCGTTCCCTCCTTTCCCTAAGCTGAAGCTAGCTAACTTTGCCAATAATCCAATTAGTATCATATTTCCAAATACCTTTGAAGTCATGAACACTACTGACTCTCTTATAATAGGCAGTGAAGACATGCCTTTGACATTGTTGCCGAACTCATTTGCTGGCTTGCACATGCTGAAAACTTTGACTGTGAACAACGTAAATGTGTATATGCTTAAAAGAGATTTTTTTGTAGGCATGCCTCAGTTAAAACAAATGTGTTTAACCGGGAATATAAGCAAAATTGAATTTGATGCTTTCCAAGAAGTTGGTAACATGGAAACTCTTATTTTGAGTAACTGCAAAATAAACAACATATCTATGGATGGATTTTTGGGACTTAAAAAAGTACGACACTTAGACCTTTCCAAAAACGAGCTCGAATATCTTCCAACAGGAGTATTTGATGACCTAGAGAATATTCGAGAGCTCTACCTCAACGGAAACAAATTTAGAACCCTCCCAAGAGACATATTTACGAAAATACACCCAAAACTTCTGAGAATGAACGATAACCCGTGGCATTGTACTTGTGAAATGAGTGAATGGAAACCTATTATAGCCAGCAGAATAAAGCAAATATCTTTAAAAACCTGCGACTTTGTTCACGACAAGGGTATAGGGTGTGCTAACATGGAAAATAGGTTTGAATACAAATATATTTATGACGCAAGAGTGTCTCCTAAGTGTGCAGAGCCAGAACAATATAAAAACTGGAGTGTTTTCCACGCTATGAGGAAAATCTTGAAATGTCCGGACTACAAACCGAAAGTAAGAAAGTACATTAGCTATAAAAATAGCACTGACAAGCTCAATTCCAGCAACAGTACTAGTGGTGTTCAAATCACAACTCCAGCATCAAAAATTTCCAAAATACAAAATCAAAAACTAAGGGCCAAGCTAAGGAAAAACAAATATATGAACTACAAATTGAAAAAACAAGCTCTTTTAACAAACACAATTAAAGTTAACGAATTTGGCTCAGAAAATATCATGAACTCAAACGATTTGGAGAATGATTTAAAAAGCATAAAACCTCAATTATAAGATTCAAATTACATTACTTACTAAGCAATCAACTAAATAATAAAAGGCACAGATAATTATTCTCTTGTAAATCTTGAATAATTAGATCAGTACTTACCAAGTTTAGATTTTATATAATAACAACTTCACGAACATTTTAGATTTTAAATGAACTGTAAAAACATAAGTTGTAATTATTTATATTTAAGTAATAATTTATTTTAAAGACATTAAAAAGTAACAAAATAAATATCAAACTTGTTTTTATTAACAAATATTAGAGTGTAAAGCATTTTACATCTGTAATACTTGGAATTTATATAGCTGGGTATTTTAACTAAGATGCGAAAAAACGTAGGCTCCTTTTTCAAACTGCTAAAATTGATTTTTCATTCAATATAGTTTTCTCAAGTTTGCTAAAGACACATCTGCTTAAAAATGCAAAAAAATATTAAATTTATAGGTAAAAGCGAGGGTAAAAGTTTTCTTTAGAAACCATATTATTTCTCATGAGACATAGAATTATCACAGTCTGGTAAATTTACAAAGACTTACTATCAAAATAATAAGATCAGTAACAACACCTTAAACTAAAAAAAAACCTCTTTGTCTCTACAAGTTTTAAGAAATTACCTACGTAGGTTTAAGAAGGAGTTCTTCATATAAATAAAGAAAGACGTTCTTCATCACTTTTAAGAATAAATCGACGAAATGATGAAGTTACCTCATAAAAACTATCAAAAATTTCAATTCAGTGCCCATCAATCCATATAGTTATTGGGTTTGCATGAAAAATATTGGATATCCTACATATTTTCAACATATTTAGATCAAAATACCTAGATATTCTAATTTACAAAGATAAAGTAATATAAAAACGGAAATTAAGATATCATCGAAAAGGGCATACAATTATGATAAAATATCCTAAAAAATTGAATGCATAAAACGCAAAAGATGAAACGAAGAACGTATGAACAACCAAAAGAAATAAAAGGTTATAAAAATACAAGTATGAATTTGCTAAAATTTTTAGTGCTTTAGCAAAAAGTGTGTAGTTTTGAAGAAAAAAAATGCAAAACTGTTTTTACTTGCCGTGCTTGTGAGTGCTAATATAGCAGTCCATTAGATGAATAATGGTAATAGATTGTAGGGATGTGTTATGTTTATTATGTCTCACAAGCTGCTGCCTTCTACTACTTCTGAATTGGCGAATGTTGGTCCAAAGACTCTAGTGACTCCACTCCAATATTCAAAGATTGGTCTGCAAATCATGCAGATATTTGTTGTCATAAAGGATGTTAATGCTCTGCTCTTCCTTTTATTAAGCAAACATGCTTTGGCCGTAAACTATTAGCATTGAAAGGAGAATAATTATTCCAAGATACTTGTAAAATTTACTTGGTTTTATGAAAGATTTATTGCAGGAGGGGAATCAGAAATAATTGTGACAAAAAATACAAAAAGTATTATATTTTAAATGTTGGTCATTTAATCAAGATCTTCCCTTTGCATACAGGAGTATTGCATCTGAGATATGGATCTTAGCACAGATCTACTCTTTTAAATTAAAAAAGCAGTACCATGAACAAATTAAAGCATTGGCTCGCCCGACGACGTCTAACCCGGTAAAAATTCGTTGGGCTCGCCTATGACCGGTAACTATACATGACTTGGGAAAAGAAGTTATAAAGAAACTCTAAACGAACAGACTGAACGGAGGTTTTTAACCATTTTCAATCCCCAATGGCATTTTATTACACTATATGCATGCAATAAGTTGGAAAGATTTAAGTTATAATGGCACAAGGGATACAAAATTCCTGCAATATATGCAACAGTGGCATATCAAGCACACATACACATACACTGACATGTTTCAGCATTCACATTGTACAGAAGCAGTATTTAATCCATGGCCCAATTAAAATATTTGTTGTTTGTTCTTTTAATGTTAGGCTATTGAGTATTGGGGAAGAAATAAGTATAAGCTCTTTAATCATGGCTTTCAGATAAACGTTTAAATTTGCATTGATCCTCGAAATACAAAGTAAATGATTGCATATCATATTAATTTCATAATAATTAAGTGTGATAAAAACTTTGATAAAATCAATTCACAGTAGGTATCTGCTTTACCTGCAATAATAGCAATATGGTCTGCGATATCACCAATACTCTATACAGTACTTAGGTCCTCATGCATATTTTAAAGCTTTGGTAATCCCCTCATTAGGGTGTTTGATAAATACCATTAATGCTGCCCCGATATAGCAAAGTTAGTTTTGTTGTTTTATTATATATTTTCAGTTTTAACCTTTGGACATTGTCATCCCAAAATTAATGTTAATTATCTGTGTACTTGTTTATCACCTACATGTATATAAGATCTTGACTTCGTGACATTAACAGATAGGTATTTAATTTTCCCTACATCTTACCTCTTAGTAATGTTGCTCCAGCCCCTCGACATATAGCTGGGATGCCTCCTTGCTTATATAACTTTTTAATGACATCTAAGGGCCCATCAAATTGCTTAACTCCTCTTTTGCTTTCCTGAACCTGTAACAGGCATTTGATTCTCTCTCCTGGGGCCATAATGGTAGTGGTGAAAACACCCGAGAAAGCTCCTGCTGTGAAATATTGTAAATAGGTGTGTTGAGAGCTGTCGGCAGGACAGAAAAGTTGTTTGCCTACACCATATCCCATAAACGAAATTGCAAATATTGGGGAAACACCCGCCAATGGTGCTCCCATTCCTTTGTAGAGACCCAGTGGACCCTCGTATCTTACAGTTTTTTTAAAACAGTCTAATGTACTTGTATAATGGGGTAATTGACCAGGTTTTGGTAACGGCATTGTTTGTAATCTCACCTACAAATTACATCTTAAAAACACTTTACATTTTCACATAGCATAGTTAAAGAAATAACGTCCTATCTTATGATAAATAGTGACTAATAATCTGGCTAATAATGAAAACAGTACATTTCTATTAAAATTATAATACTTTTTAGATTCTGACTAGCGGCAAAGTAATTAGTAGTACCTTTTTAGACATCAAACTTACTTTAATAGTATCTAGTGGATGGCCAATCAATATGGTGCAAATACCCCCAAAACCCCCACACACAAAATAATCTATTGGACTCATGTCACCCATTTTAATCCTCAATTTCTTTGAAAATTTTAAATCAAATGTTGAGGAAACGAAAACATGACATAACCTACAAAGAAAGAAGTTGTCAAAACTCAAATTTACTATTCCGTAAAGCCGGTCTCAGTTAAGTTGTGGCAACATGTTAATTGTCAACTAGACCACGGCACAAGGAGAAACGGTATAGTATTGCGCACCGCTGCCGGACTGTGACGTAGTTTGCGTAGAATCTCAGACATAGCGTGCATTTAAAATATATTGGTTTCACGACAAGAATTGCATAGATTTAAAATCTATGAAATTTAGAAATAACTTTTGATTTGACAAGTGGTAAAAATGTTTTTTCTATGTGATAAGATCTTTTTCATGTGGAGAAATACTTGTTTATCCAATTATACTACTAGTAAATTCAGTTGCTTTGACAACACTCTGCGTGCTGAGATTTTAAAGTATACAATAATTGAAATAATAAATATACAGTATTTTTTATGTTATTAGTTATTATTTTCACAACGTAGAACTTAGTTATTTTTTGATGTGTAATTTAATAACTTCTCAATAAGTGTAGGCTTAGCAAAATAAACGTTCTCAAAATGAACAGAACGTATCATGTAAGCTAAAAGTTAGGTCACATAATAGACCACCTAGTTAGTTAAATGTATACCATTCTTTACGTTTATCTCATCTTCCCGTCTACACGCAATGATCCACCTTTGATTTATTTATTTATTTATTGACGGCAGTGCCATTTTTTAACATTAAGACAAAAGTATAAACAAGCCTAAATCTAACATGTGTATGCTATAAATGAGGCAACATCCTCACATGCACTAACAGATGAACAGAAAATAGAAAGTAAAGAGGTAACAATAACATTTCAAAGAACTTACAAACTATTCATATAAAAAAAATCCACAAATCAAGCCATTCACAGAATGAGACAAAGTAGGGCATACTACAATCAGAGTCTCTACAATCCAACAAGGTTAACCCGAAACAATTGCATTTCAAAATGCTTAAGTGGACAGAAAAAATTTAGGAGAGGATGTTGGTTAGCAAGGGACATTGACCTGGAAACAAAAGAATTTTTTCCGTAGTTGGTCCGGTGATATGGTTGATAAAAGGCTGGGATGTTTCTCGCATTAAAAGGTGGTACATATAAAGTGATGTTGGAAGTGAGATAGGGACAATCAACAAGGGAGTTAAGAATTTTAAAGAGAAGGAGAAGGTCGTGTTTATTTCTTCTTTCTTGAAGTGATAACAGATTTAGCCTCTGACACATTTCATCGTAGCTATATTCACTGTCTCTAAAGTCTTTAAAATGAATATAATGCATACATTTCTTCTGTACACGCTCAATCCTGTCAATGTGGAAAGCGTATTGAGGGTCCCACACTGAGGCAGCATAGTCCAAAAGACTTCTAACAAGACTGCAATATAGAATTTTAATGGAACGCACAGTAGTAAAGTCAAAGGTATTTCGTCTAATGAATCCCAACATTCTCAGTGACTTACCTATGATTGATGTTATGTGAGGAACACATGATAACCTATCATCGAGAATAATTCCCAGATCCTTTACGCTCTTAACTGATGGTAGAGTTGTACCATCAATGGAGTAATGAAAATTAGTTTTAAATGTACGAGGGGAAAATATCGTGAGATTGCACTTAGAAATATTAACATGCATTCCATTATCGCGACACCAAGCCTCAAATCTAAGGACATCCTCCTGCAAAGCAATGCAGTCGTTAAGATCTGAGATTACTTTATATATTTTCAGGTCATCTGCAAACAGAAGGAACTCCGAGGACCAGAAGCAAGGTGAAATATCATTGATAAAAACATTAAAAAGAAGCGGTCCAATGTGGGACCCCTGTGGGACTCCAGATGGCACAAGAATTTCATTAGACAGAAAATTGTTAATTTTTACAATTTGAGTCCTGTTCGCAAGGTAGCTGTCTAACCAGGAGAGTAGGGGTCCATTTATACCCAAAGTTTTAAGTTTGTTTGTCAGTATACTGTGCGGAACCTTATCAAAGGCCTTGGAGAAGTCCGTATAGATGGAATGGACTTCCTCACCACTTTCCAAGGCCCGTAATATAAACTGCGAATAAGTGAGGAGATTTAGTTCAGTATTTCTTCTCGCACAGAATCCAAACTGCTGATTGATGATTTCTGGAGACAGTAATGAACTTAGATATTTAGTTACAAGATTTTCATAAATTTTTGGGATGGTATTGATGATACATATGGGTCGGTAATTTTTTATGTTGGACTTGTCTCCATTCCTATGTATTGGGACAACAAAACTTGCCTTCCAGAATTTAGGAAAGACTCCACTTTCCAATGATTTATTGAAAATAAGGTGTAGAGGCCTAGCGAGAATAAAGGGGCAATTTTTAAGAAAAATAGGATGAATATTATCGGGACCTGGGCCCTTGTGAGGATTCAAACTAATAAGTTCGGCATATATGTCACTTATGGAAATAGAGCAACTGTGAGCATTAATATGATTTAATGACAACTCCTGATTCCGCTGCATGTCACAGTCAGAATAAACCGAGGAAAAATACTCTGCAAACAGGTCGGCAGCTCCGGGACCCATACCCGCGCTTTTATTGTCAAGAGTCAGTAAATTAGGTATCTCAGACGTGCTGCGCCTAGAATTACAGAAGTTCCAAAATAATTTAGGGTTGGTAGAAAGGTTACTTTCAGTGTTCCGGACAAAGATTCTATAACATTCCCGGGAAAGGACTGCACACTGAGACCTTCAGTTTGAGAAAACTTCGTACTCGTGAGCGGAATTACTGTTTTTGTAACTTTTATGGGCAATCTTCTTCTGTATTATTAGATCAATTAGGTCCCGACTGAACCACCTAGGAAACACTCCACTGGGCACCATAAAGAATGTCATAGAATGAGTTTACCATAGAATCCACATCCAGATTATGTAACAGGTTATCCCAGTAGAAAGTGCCCAAGTAATCATTTATCAATGTGAAGTCCGCAGATTTAAAGTCATAGTAATAGTCTTCAACTCCAGGGCTAACAACTCTGTGACATGATTGCGGGATAGCTAGGTCAAAACAAAGGGGTGGATGATGGTTATCGATGGGAACCAGAGGGTCACAATCATTAACAATAAACACTCTATGAGAAAGGACTAAATCTAGAAAAACTTTGCATTATAAATAAAATTATTTTGAAAAAGATTATGAAAAGCACAAAGGTCTGAGATTGCAGCAATTTTTTGGGCGACCTGAGGTGGGACATATACATCATCGGAAGGAACACCCACTGCACATATGTCCTCGTTAGACCATGTGGCCTTAGGCAGGTTGAAATCTCCAGCCACACACAGCTCAGCCTCTGGGTACTTCTCGGAGATCATGTCAAGTGTGTCACCAACCATTAAGTAATGATCAACTCTAGATTCGGGAGGCAAGTAAACACAGCCGAGGATGCACCGCACTGTTGGGGAGCCAATTGCTACGTACACTTGCTCGAGAGGTGCGGTAGTAGGAAGGAAGGTGCAGGTTACTGATCTGCGTATGGCCAACAAAACTCCACCCAACCACTTCTTGCTGCTTGTTTCACTGGATCGATCTCTTCTAAAGACAGAATAGTCTCTCAGGCCAAGTTCTGCGTCTGGGATGTCATCACACAAATTGGTCTCCGTCAACATTATAACCTGGTAGTTGTGCAGAGCTGCGTTACACGTGAGAGTAGTAAGCTTTGTTCGCAGGCCACGTACATTCTGGTAGTAAATGCTAAGATTAGTTAATCGGATAGGACGCTGGCCGTCAGTGTCTAGTTTTCCTGAATGTCCACAATGCGCGGAACACCCCTGATGTACCTCACCTGGATGTCCTTCTCACCTTTGGATGTACGTTCCTTAAGTTCGCTCCAGACCCCTTTGTCTATTTCTTGCTGTTTGCGCGTGAGATCAAGATTTAGGTAGATATTTTTACCTCGGAGCTTACGGCGACAGCGCATCAAATCAAGACAAGCGTCTGTAGACCCGATATAATTTTCGATACCGACTCTAGCGCCATCTAGTGCAGATGGCGTTGACTCAAGCGATTGCATTCGCGCTATGTCATCGCGATGCAATCGATTTGCATATAAGGCGTGGTGGTCCAGAGGACTAGATGGTTAGGTCTGAACTCGGCAGCGGCATTTATCGGCGTCGGCGGCTCGGGTTCAAACCCCGTTGTCTTCTTTTTATTTATTTTTTAAGATTAAGTTTCTAAACAGTTTTTTTCTTGATTTTGGGTATGTCTTGGGTTAGTTTGGGTTAGCACCTGGTTAGTTTCCTTTTCTTGAGCCTCCGTAGCGAGCGCAGCGAGCGGAGGGCCATGCGAAAAGTGATATTACTTATTGTAATACGTGCCCGTACTTTGGATGCACTTTTTCCAAAATATGTTGCTTTATTTAACTAAAATCCAGGATATATTTAATAAAAGCCGTATTATAGTCGATATACAGTAGCTTGCATGTGTTTCCGCGAATACATTCACAAAGAATCCCCCTTCTTTGTGAATATATTCCACGCAAGACCAGCCTATGTAGTATAGGTGGCCTTTGGTATCGAAAATTTGGTCGGGTCGCTAGACTCTTGTAAATCAAGTGCATCTTCATGCGAATTCAAAGAAATTTTAAGGGCGCGCGCCCCTTTAGAATTCTTTCTGCCCACTCTGGCAAACTGGACAACAGCCGGCGGGTTATTTTTCAGTACCTCAAGGATAGCCGCAATATCGTTTTCATCATTGCCGTTTTCAGGCACATTAAACAACATAACATTGCTGGATCTGCTTTGACGCTCCTGGAGCTCGTGCCACATCTCATTGTGATCATGTGGCTCCATAAGCTGGCTGTTCATGGAAGACTGGTGTGTGTTAAGGATCTTGTCCAAGTCAGCAACTCTGGAGTTCACTACACCAACTGCCGTATCCAGTTCCTCCGCATGTGCTTTGAGGTTTTGAAGGTCACGAACTGCTACTGTCAATCCGGAGATATCATGCTTCAGGTCCTCTACTTTCGCGCCCAGTTGGTCAACTCTGCCCGTGAGGTTCAAGATTTGCTTTATGCTGTTGAGACAATCCAAGCAAAAGAATGGAACTATACGTTTCTGTAGTTGCACTGCACGTATTTCAGTAATGCACAGTCCACAGCAGTTCTGGCAAATAATTTGCTGGCATTGATCACACGGGTAGCCAAACACCTCAGTTGCTTTTTTGGCCTCCTTAAAGACTACAGCAGTATTGCATTTGTGGCATTTTCCACTCATGGTGGAAACGCTGGTATCTACAGGTGAGACGAAGTATATATTGTGAAATTAACCAAAATCAAAAAATAATGATTGCTGCAGATGAAACAGCCTATAGTTTGTTTTTATGAGAAGTCGTCTATAATGCAGTGTTTTTGTCAGGGTTTGTGCTCCAAATCGATAACAGCACTCAGTAGTGGAACTCAACCGTAAAAGTCAAAATAACTACTTATTCCTGTGGGGGAAGTCCAACCCTATCACTGTGCAAACATTCACAATTCTCTGTTGGGAATAACCAGCACAATGAAACAACTTTACAGGGAAGATAACAACACATGTCAAACACAGGCAACTGCAGCGACTTACATTACTTTTACACTGATCTTTATTTTTTGGAGAACAAAAATATCTAATATTAGTGCCTTGAGTAGATTTAGTGTATTACACTTTGCCACAGCACATCCAGGCATTTTGAAAAACCAATAAAATATTCACAGTTAGAAAACCACGATGTCAACTTGTACAAACGTACAAATCCATATAAATCGAATGCAGTCGTCTTGATTTTCTTACGCAACCTACGTAACTGCGCGAACTCGACGAGTTTTGGCTGCCGGAATACTATACCGTTTCTCCTTGTACCGTGAACTAGACTACCGATATTAAAATCAGAAACCAGTGTTGCCAATATGCTCCTGCATCTCTCCGCTACCACAGTTTATACCGTAAAACCAAAGAGCATATAATGTAAAGAGAGGACAGTAAGACAGAGCAATCAAATTAGAGAGGGATAGATGAGAACTCCGACTTAAAGGGCGCCTCGTATGTTATCGGATTATATCGGACACATTCGTCAAGCAAGGACGATCAGCCAACAGAGTGGGTTAAATTTAAATATATCTCGTAAAGGTCAAGTTTAGATTTATTAGGGAGACGTTTGGTTTAGTTTTTTAAATCATATTGTGTAATTGAAATTACGTGTGTAAACTTTAATTATGATAGGTTTGTTCTAGCAGCGATTTCAAACGGTTCCAAACCGTACGGAGTTTGCGCATAGCCATATAAGCGACGCTTATATCGTTATGCGCAAACTCCGGACGGTTTGAAACCGTTTGAAATCGCTGCTAGAACAGACCTATTATGTAACACAATTCATTTAATAGAATCTTTTAACAATCACACGGTAAAATTTTGCTTACATACAATACATGCATTTTTCATGACTTTTCTCAAAAAATCCTGGGATTACTGATAAAACATTAATTTTTTAAATTTTATTACTAAATATTCAGAAAATTCTACTCTAATAATTAAGCTTCATACTCACTTTCGCGAATTTCGCCCTTTTTGACATAAACTGTCATTTTCAGCTCTAAAATTATTCGTGGCAAAAATTTGATTTTTTTTACGAATTCTACCATAATTGTGAATTAACCTCAAATTTCTTGACTGCTTTGCTATATTTATTTGTTTATTCTTTTCAGGCATTGGGTGCATTAGTTAAATTGTAGAATAGATACTTTGACCATTGGATAATAATATTAATTATATTTTTTTTCGGTGGAGATATTATTATTTTATGTTCCGTTTGCGTCCTTTTGGTAATTATCCTAGAACTACTAAATACCCACCAGCTAAATGACACCAGAAAAGAAAACTTTCGGTTAGAAATATATCTTGAAAATGCGATTTTTGCAATATAGTTGCAGAGATGAGATTAATTGAGCCCATTCTAGACTTAAAAATATATTACTAACCTGTTTACATCTTCCGGTACTTGGACCTAACACCTAACCTATAAAACCTATTCCACTAAAAGCATAAATTCGCAAAAAAGGTAACCATTTGGACTTTTTAGCAAATATTCGCCGACGAAATATCGCGTCGGAGTATGGACCAAAACTTACATTCGCCCCAAAAATCAACAACTGTCAAAAAGTGCGAAATTTGCGGAAGTGAATATGAAGCTTTAAAGTGAGATTCGAATAGAATTTACTTTTTCGTTGGTTTATCTACGTAGGTACTAAGAGTTTATCCCCTCTATGCTTTGAATGAAACTTTCCTTTAAAATAATCGAAAAATATTGATTACACACCTTTTTAATTTAAACTGAAGAAAATTCTTATTTGATTAAATAAAGCTTTTAGACGTCCTGAATAAATTTTAATAAAAATTCGCCGGAAACATTAAAGAAACTGAATTTTATCACATTTTTTTATTAAAATAAGTTGAGCACTGAGATTTTAATAAAATGCAAAAGTTTAAACACATTCAGAGAATTTGAATTAAAATCACTCGATATAAAATTTTATCCTAACAGAAAATATTAGATATTTAGTAAATTTTGTCCTCATTTTCGTTATTTCGACTCACTGTGATGAAATCGATTATTCGCCATCTTGTTTGATTTGACGTCATCATCGCCCGCCTTGATAAAAAGTTACATCCGGCAACGTCGCGATATCTCCGAGTTTAAAGGGACGAGGTCATCAGTGTTGCCATTCGTAGCGACTTGTCGCGAAAATAGCGACTTTTTGATGACTGTGAGACATAGCGGCGATTTACAAAAACAAGCCTATTTGTAGCGACTTTTTCGAATTTTGAATTAGGTTAGGAAGTTTTGTTAATCACTGTTTTGCGATTTGGAATTATCGTATTTATCTTGATATTCAAATTATAATTGAGGACCGGGAGCCACTGTCATGTCTGCTCTATCGGCTCGGCTCGGATTAGATCGCATCAGTTGTGGTCCGGGGTCCGGGACTTCCCCGAAATCGATCGTTCTGGTCAAAACCTTTTGTTTTTATTCCATGTTCCATAATTTGTGTGTTCGTCTGCCTAAACGCAATATAGTGCATTTACCTTCTGCTATAGGCAGTATACTTTACACCAACTGCTAATCAATCTTTAACTAATACATGATAATCAAAATACAACAATGATTGGTTTTGTATTTTGTCCAACGTTTTTCTTATTGTGTAGTGACTAATTAAATTAGTTTTTGATGTGTTGTGTTGTTAGTTTTAGTGAAAACACTATTTTGTTTCTCCTAAGAAAAAATCCTATTCTGTAAAAACACGTTTTTTTTTTTTTTAGGATACTATGACTCTTTCTGCGTCAGAAGAAAGTAGCGACAAAGTAGCGACTTTTCACACCAGGTTGTAGCGATTTTTGGCTTTGCCGCTCTGGCAACACTGGAGGTCATTGAAACGGCTGACGGAAGATCAAAGGAAATTCGCCGGCTGTCTTCTCTTTACATTATTATATACTCTTTGGTAAAACCAAAGAGTATATAATGTAAACTCTTTGGTAAAACCATTGTCTTTATAAGAAAAAACAATGGTAAAACTATCAACTGATGCAGATAAATTGATATGGATTCTGAAAAGTTGGCTTATCAATTCCAACGTCAACGAAAATGCTAAAATTGCTTTATTTCGACTATTACTAATGTTTTTTTTTTAATTCCGCTACAAACGGTCTTGCCGCCGCTACAAGGACTGCAAACCCGCTACAGTTGGCAACACTGATTAAAACACTAGAACGTAAAAAAATTGCCACAATAGTTATTTATGTAACAAAGTGTGTAAAGTGACCTTTTTTTGAATGGGAATATTATCGCATTCGCCTACGGCTCATGCGACATTCCCATGAATGAAAAAATGGGTACTTTACACATGAGTAGCATATAAATTTGTTTCTACTACCAAAAAATATATGAGAAATAAAATATTATTAAATTACTTTAAACACTAGTGCGTAAAATATTTTTTTACGCACTGCTCTAAATGTCAGATTTACTTTACGCACTGATGCGCAAAATAACTCATTTTACACACTGCGCAATAAAAAGGCCTTTTTACGAATCTTAGAGGGTGCGTAACGTGAGTATTTTACCAATGGTAGTAGAAAATAGTTATTTATGCAACAAGTGTGTAAAGTGACCCTTTTTTATGAATGGGAATATTGTCCCCATGAACAAAAAACGGGTACATTACACATGAGTAGCATACGAAATTTTTTCTACTACTGAAAAATATATGAAAAAACAAAAATATTATTAAATTACTTTACGCACCGCCCTAAATGTCAAAAATATGTCTGATTTACTTTACGCACTAGTGCGTAAAATAACCTATTTTACGCACTGCACACTAAAAATGCCAATTTTACGAACCTTAGAGAGTGCGTAAAGTGAGTACTTTACGCACGGTAGTAGAAAAAATTATATATATTTTTATCAAATGGGTGAAATTGCGTAACTAAGAAAGGACTAATAGGCAAAGATAGAAAAACAAAAATAATAAATTTCTATTTATTAGAAAATTTTAACAATG
>MU195542.1:0-13522 GCA_016904865.1 Pissodes strobi
TTTCGTGAATGCTCCTGGCTCAACATTACTACAAATTATTAAAAGTATCACTTTAAATTTGTTAAAAAATTATCCCACAGTTTTGCAGATGAAATACATTGCATGAAACTCATTTCGGGATCATTTTCGGGATCATCTTAACATCTTCGCGCACACACAGTCGTCGAGTACCACTGGATCTCCCTTTAGTGTGTGTGCCACTGTCATAAAAAAAAAATAACTCATTATGTCCAGAGTGTTACATGTGCGTATTTGAATTAGGTTGTTTGGTGTTGCAACAAATATCGAAAATCAAGTGTGCTTATTTATGCAAAATTGGCTTTGTCAGATAAATTAGACGCTACAATGGCATTATCAGTTTGACAATAATTATATTAAGGGCCAGTAACTCAAATAATTTTCTCCAAAAATTCTGAAATCTGAAATGGCAATACATCAGAAGCAAGACGCCTTTAATCGTTATCTATAAAATCGTTTAAAAATACTCGCAGATTCATGTGCAATATTCATCCAAGACATAGTCAAAAGATAAATAACTGGAGTTTGAAAAAAATTCTGATAATTGTTGAAGAACCTATCGCAATGCTTCCTAAATTAATTTAAATAACTTACCAATAAATGCGAACCGCAGCCAGTAATACAGTGGAGAGCTAGGTTCGTAGATCTTTCGGCACACTTTAATAAGTTATTAGGCGCTACCGAGTTAACTCAGACTCCACTAGGAAAAATGTACAATGTTATTAAATCCTGAAATGTAATTTTTGAAGGGGCTTTTCAATAAGACATAATATTTTCCCAAAATATAGTATATTATGATATAAGTGTATAAGAAGGCCTTTAAAGCACGCGCGACATATTTCAAAACACGACGCGCAGCGGAGTGTTTTGTAAGTCGCAAGGGCTTTAAAGGCCTGTTATACACGTATATCATACGCTATTTTTTATTACGAATGCATCATAATCTCAAAAATGTTTTAAATATTAAACTTAAGGGATATATTGACGAATATATTAATCTGTCACATTTGACATGATCAAATGTTTCTATAGCAACCTTTAAAAAGGTAGGCGCATCATAAACATTATTTTAAGCACGCTGCAGCGTGCGATAATCGTTGATTATGATGCATGCGTAATAAAAAATACTTTATTCTTTCCCTACTATGAACGAGATCGCTTGATATTAAAATCAATTAAGCAACAAGTAGGTATTTTTATTTTAAATTATTCTCCAAATCAATATTATTACTAGTATATATAAGGTCCATTACATACATCTCCAAAGCAGTTTCATGTGCAATATTCATCCAAGACATCGTCAAAAGATAAATAACTGAGTTTGAAAAAAATTCTGACAGTTGCTGAATTGTAACCGAAAACACGCAAAAATAGAAATCGCAAGTTAGGGAAAGCGATATGTTATGTGTGTTAAAGCGGTATCCATGGAGAGGACCCTAAAAACAATTATTTGTCTTAGCAAAAAATAAATATATATAAAATTGAAAAGGTTTTCACCGTACGTATAGAACTATCTATAGGGTATTATTATTGCTCTTGTCCTTCCTGGTAATGGTCAGTCGAACAAAACAAATAGTGCCCATTCTAGAGAGATTTATTCAAAGCCAATGTTCGTCAATTTCTAGGAGCACCATATGAGAGCAACAGCAACATTTTTCTATAAAGATTAGAAAATACAATCTGGAATCTGGAAATGGTGAGAGGGTGGCCTTGAAAGGCCATGGCACTTAGGCCCCATTGGACCCCCTGTGCGTCCTCTCCAGGTCAACCCATCCATCTTGGCCATCGTCCAGCCTAGTGTTATAAAAAAGGCGGCGATGTTGCCCGAGGAGGCTGTTCTAAGAAAAGCCATGATTGGCCATCGTTCTACCAAAATGGATTCCCTTAGTTCCGAAACAGCGTCGCAATCGCAGAGCAGATGCTCTACTGTTACGTCCTCCTGTTCACAGCCTCTGCATATAGGTGTCTCGCATAATCACATTGTGTGGAGATGTTTCCTTAGCTGGCAGTGTCCAGTCGGAATCCCCACCATGAGTCGTAGGGTCTTCCTTGACATATCCAGGTATGCTTTTGCTGCAGACTCATTGGGGTAGCTTAAAAACTCCCTGGCCAGTCGACAGTTAGTTGTTTCGTCCCATCTTGCCCTAAAGTCTTCATGGGTGATCTTTTTTATCATATGTATCGTCGTCACGACAGGTAGGTTTGAAGGGCCGGCTCCGATAATGTTTAAACCGGCTGCCTTTCTAGCCAATTTGTCCGCTGATTTGTTACCTTCGCACTGTGCATGTCCTTTAACCCAGCACACAGAAATTCTGTTTTTGCGGGCAGCATCCTCCAGTGAATTATGGCATTCTAGTACTGACCTAGCTGTAGGTTTACAACTTTTCAAGGCCAGTAGTGCTTGTCTAATATCCGTGTAGATTTTAATAGTCTTGTTCTCAGTATTCCTGCGAACAATCTCTTTTGCGGCTATGGATATTGCAGCAAGTTCAGACTGAACTATGCTTGCGTGTCCCTCCATAGGCCATTTAAGTTCAATTCGCAAGTTTCGGGAGTAAATTCCACAGCCTGCTCCTTCCTTGGTTTTTGAGCCATCCACGAAAATGTTAACCGCACCTTCGATTATAGGCTCAAATGGTTTTATTTGTACATCATATAGTTTGTCGAAGACAAACTTTGGAGGTATGCTATCTGCACTTACCTGCAGTAGTGGCAGTCTTACGACTGCCCCTTCCCACAGGTGGCGTCTAGTCTCTCCACATTCTATGCTAGGTTGCACACCAACGACTTTGAGCCTTAGCAATGCAGTCAGAGCCACCTCCCTTAGATAAATATCTAGGGGAGGCAGACACAACATTACTTCCATGGCTCTGGTTGGGGTTATTCTCATAGCTCCCGTTACAGTTAGGCAGGCAGTTCTCTGTACCTGACTGAGCTTAAGCATTGCCGTTTTTTGTTGACTCTTGGGCCACCAAACTACGGCTCGATAGGCAATCATAGGTCTTATGATGGCAGTATAGATCCACATTACGACCCTGGGTTTCATCCCCCAGGTTTTACCCACGGTCCTGCGGCACTGTTCATAAGAGATGTATGCCTTCTTTAGTCTTCGTTCTAAGTCAAGATTCCAGGTTAAGTTAGCATCGAAGGTGACCCCAAGGTATTTTACCTCAGATGCAAAATTTAGTTGTGTGTTTAGGAGGGTCGGAGGTCGCAGTGGCTCCATCCTCCTTTTTCTGGTGAAGAGCACCATCTCCGTCTTCCTGGGGTTTACAGACAGGGAGTGCTCCCTGCACCACTTTTCGACTAAGCGAAGGGCACTCTGCATTCGATTGCACAGAACTCCTTCAAACTTTCCGTTGAGCAGTATCGTAAGATCGTCTGCATATGCATTGGTGTAGAATTCATCTGAGTTGAGGCGATGCAAGAGGCTGTCGAGAACAAGGTTCCATAGCAGTGGCGACAGAACGCCTCCCTGCGGGCAGCCTCTGGCAACGATGCCTCTCACTACAGTATCTTCCACCTTTATTTGCACGCGTCTCTTCAAGAGCATGTTGAAAATCCAGCCACTGACAGCAGGAGGGACGCCCCTGTTTGTTAAGGCAGCATTGATTTTTCCAAAGGTGGGTTTATCAAACGCACCTTCAATATCAATAAATACACCTAAGGTGGACTCATTATTGTCCAGCGATCTCTCTATCCGGCTCACTGCTGAATGCAAGGCCGTGTCGGTCGATCTTCCCGTAGTGTACGCATGTTGGTTGGGATGCAGCGGTCGGTTGACCAGTACGCAGTCCCTCAAATATCGCTCACACAGCCTCTCCAGAGTTTTTAGCACAAAGGATGTTAGGCTGATTGGTCGATAGGCTTTGGGGACAGTGTAATCCATCCTTCCTGCTTTTGGTATGAACACCACTCTTACTTCTCTCCATGCCTTCGTGATGTAGCGCAGCGCTAGGCATGCCCAGAACACCTTTAACAAGTGCGGCAGTAACTCGTCCAAGCCCCACTGTAGTAGAGCTGGACGGATGCCGTCAGTACCTGGCGATTTGAAGGGTGAGAAGCTTAGTACTGCCCATCGTATTTTGTCTTCACTAATTATTTGGTTGGCACTTTGCCAGTCCTCTGTTGAAAGATTTTCTCGCTGTCCTCTTGAGTTCTCCCAGCTCTTTGTTCCACCATTTTGTGGCTTCCCCTGGCTGTTGTTGTGATGCCTCAAGAGGGCAAGATTTTTCAAAGGCTTTAGTTATGGCGGTCTGTAGGCCTAGCATGCGACTTTCCAGGCCGTCATTGTCTTTAGACGTATTCCCCTCCACTTCCCGTAGGCTCTCCCGAAGCCGGACGAGGATCTGAGCGCGATCCGTCCTTCGGGGATCCCTAAAAAGCTTCCTAGGCGCATTTATTGAGCCAAGCTCAAATGTTAACCAGCGATGATCTGACATGGTGACCTTGTCACAGACATGCCAGTTTATGACTAATTGAGATATGCCCGCCGAGGCAAGTGTTATATCAATTATGGTTTGAATCCTGGAGTTAATAAAGGTTGGTGCAGTACCTCTATTGAGAATGTTGAGGTTGCTACCTGTAATGTAATCATAAAGTGATTTACCTCTAGCATTGTTGTCTTCGTTGCCCCAGGTCACATGGTGTGCGTTAGCGTCACAGCTCAAAATGACCTCCCATTTCTGGTTCTGGCAGTGTGCTATCAGGTCCTCCATTTCCCTCGTGGGAGGCAGTGTAGCCGAGTCTTGGGGGAGGTACACTGCAGCTAAGACTACAAAGTTAGTTTTGCCGGCCAATACATATTCCATCTTCACGGCCGTTAGGTCAGAAGTGGACAAGTGATATAAAGGCTGGGCTTTAATGTTCTGAGGTACATATATTGCAGCCCTCGGTCTTTCTGTTGTGGGTAGGCTAAAGATGCGCTCACTTAGTCTGGTTAGTTCAGTTACCCTGGATTTCACTACCCAGGGTTCCTGGATCAAGGCCAGTGCATTCTTCGTTTCGTCCAGGTGGCGACAGAGAACTGCCGTCGCAGCCCGGCTATGATGCAGATTGCACTGGACTATGCTAACTGAACCCGCCATTGGGTTATTTTTAGGGTTGGTTCGGCTGATGAACCCTTCCTTTTGCCAGCTCAGGGCTATCCGCTTCGATGTCCTCCTCCAGGAGGGCATCCTCGTCCACTGGGGCGGCGGCATCAGTCGTTCCCGACGGCTCAGCCCCTCCAGCTTCAGTCTGCATAGGCTCCTGAGCGGGTTTACTAATTTTGGGGTCCTCAACAGAGGGTCCCCGTCTTCTGGTTTGTCTGGCCGTATTCTAAGTACGAGGGAGGTGAAGATGTAGTTCAACATCATTGATCTCGATCTTAGAGTGGCCATGACCTCGTCTCCGACACCGAAGACGAGGAGGTGGCCTTTCGGCTCATTCTTGGCCTCATGGTGGAAGAGGCACCACTTGCCGACGTTTAGCGCCGGGTTCTGTCCTGCCAGGCGACGAAGGACAATCTCCTTCTCCCCGCGGGCAGCGTCTGCCTCTAGGGGGATCCAGAGAGAGGCCTTCGTCAGCCTTGGCAGTCGATCCACGCGAACGACAGCAAGGGTCGCGTTCTTCCAGGGCTTTAGTTTGCTGATGGCTTCCGTGCCAGCGTATTGTCGTCTTCGCAGACTACTCTGATGATTTCACCGGAGTGTATCCACGAGCGAAACGCTGGCGGCTTCGAACTGCTAGCAGAGGGTGACAGTAAAATTTTGTCCAGCTCCTCGGTCATCAGGTTTTTAATTAGGGCCTCCCTCTCTGACGGAATTCTTCCGTAAGGGTTGTCCTTGTGAATTATGGCAACCCTGAGGTGACTCACGGCTGCCTCTTTGTATCCTGTTGGGATCACTCCACGAGGTCCAGCGCCCTGTTTAACCCGTTTGAGGGGTTTAGGGGTGGATTCTGAGGAGGTTCCCGACCGGTTTCGTTTTTTGGAAGGTGGCACACCTTGCGGGTGCACATCCTTCCGTGGTTGTGGTTTGACCTTGTGATGTCCAGCCTCCTTTAAGGGAGGCGGTCTCCTAGAAGGCTCAACATTTGGGGTTGGAAGACTTTTAGGGTTCTCAGCCTTCTTAGAGAGATTTTAGTCTCTTTTAGAAGGTGGCACACCCGCAGTCTTAGCAGTCTCCTCCTCACGTTGCCTCCGCCTTCTCTTGGCTTCGGCCCCGCATATTCCTTTCCCTCTACGGGATTTTGGTTTGACCCAGCCCTCGGATGAGAGTGGGTCTTGGGCCAGCGATTGCTGCCCTTGAGGTTGTGGCGAGCGTTGCCGCTCTGCCACTGTTTCGGCTTCATCGTTGTCCATAAGGGATATTAAAAATTTCGTCCTCCTGACTCCCCACCCACCACAGAGTCCCAGTCGGGGGAGCCGCATGGCAATAGCCCATGCAGACACCAGGGTTGTCAGGAGGATATAGTCTCCAAGGCGAGGCAACGCAGTGAGAGGGTTGTGCAGCCCCGGGACGGGGCGGCGCCAGACCAAAACCGACACGGGAGTGGGTTAGTTCCCGACGGCCCCGCCCGTCCAGCCGAACTCCGGACCGAAGTGGTGTGTTGCGGCCTGCTAAACCTCCAGGATTCCTTCATCCGACGACACGGGTCGCCACGCACGGCACAAACACGTGGGAGCCGGTCCGCGGGAGTGCTTTCGCCATAGCCCAAAGCCAAGGTTTTATTCCCGGTGGGCCAGCTTATGACACTCCAGGCCATAGCACCGAAGCACTATGGCCCTCCCCTATCCGCCACCTGGGGACTCCCAGGTAGAAAATACAATTAATTCCACTGAAGACAGCATGAAAATTGATTGAAAATGTGACTTACCACGTGGAGGTACGATTCTCATAACTCAACAAAAACCTTTATAGGTAGCCTCTATGGCACTGACACTGGTTAGGGTCGAAATACATTAACGTAACAAAAATATCATAAAATAATGACTCTAATTATTTCAACCAGTCCATCAGGCACCTCGAAATGCTTCACAAAAGATGCGGACCTCTCGCCAGGTCTTCAGCGTAAAGGAAGGACCGGATCACGCCGCACTTCCGGTCCCGGTCCTGAATTCCAATACCTTGACTTCCACAACATTCTTGCCAACTTAACTTAGTTAAAGTAACGAGCCCAATCCCATGATGAAGCATCTACCGTCCCTACTCGGTTCATCGAATTTCTTTCTGCTCTATACCATATTTTTCAAGTAACAAATAAATATACCTTAATACTCTGCAGGGAACCGTTACCTACAAATGATTTGATTGAACCTGTCTAATCATATGTGCCTGACACTTAACAAATGAAAACACGAAATTCCCTCAAAAGGTGAAGAACACAAACTAAAATAATATATCTAAACATCATTAGACAAATGAATTGCAATATGCGTTACATTGCATTTACATGCCCCTCAATTGTGTCTGAATTTAGACCAATGAGCTTTTACCTACTTTGTCGAAGATTTTGGAAAGAATTGTTGCTGATCAGTTAAAAAAATATTTATCATGTTATAATGTTTTACCGGGAACTCAGTCCGGATTTCGATCCAGTCATAGTACCTCAACGGCTTTATTGAAAGTAACCGATGACATATTTAGAGCTTGCGATGGAGGTCAAAATATTTGTCTTATCTTGCTGGATAGGCAAGGCTTTTGACACCATTGATTATAAAACATTTTTCCTTAAACTTAAATATTTTGGACTTGGGGATAATGCTTTGATTTTTTTTTAGGATCTACTTTGCAAATAGACAAAAGAGGGTCGTCCGTCATAGTATTTCTAATTTTTCTCTAAAAGACAGGGGCGTTGCTCAGGGTAGTATACTCGGTCCGATATTTTTTTCTTTATACACAGCCGATTTTTGTAGATATTTGAATTTCTGTAATTCCCAGCAGTATGCCGACGATACCCAAGTATTTAAAACACCTGATCTGAACTTAGCAGCTAGTAGGATTAATCAGGATCTTGAGACTGTGGCTGTGGTGTCAAATGATCATGGCTTATTCTTAAATGTATCAAAGACTCAGCTAATGATATTTGGAAAATATAGGCTATCGATTTCTAATAATCCTAATTTGAAATCAAAGTCACTGGTAAGCTTTTGGTCCTCGCTGAAACAGTGACTAATCTTAGTTTGTGTATCGATGCTGATTTGAGATTTAACTCCCATATCAAAAGTCTAATCAAAAAATAATTTTTTAAACTTAAACTTTTATATCTTAATAGGGTATCATTGTCTAACGAGTTGAGGTTCAGGTTGGTCGACTCTCTGGTTTTTTGCCGGGTCTGTCTTATTGCACTGTGGTCTTTTGACCAGCATTGGTGAAGCGGGATAAGGTTGGCCTGCAGAAGGTTCAGAATACCTGTCTAAGATTTTCTTATAACCTGCGGAAATTTGATCACATTCCTCGGAGTCTATCTAGTTCCGGGTGGTTAAACATCGGAGAGCGATTTGAGCTCTGCTTTGCAACTCTGGTTTATAGAATAAGTAGGACGGGAGTTCCAGGATACCTGTGAGATAACCCACCTCTGTAAAATACTATTTCATTGAACCTGATACATTCATTTTTGAGACTCCCTGTATACGTATATATTTTGAGACACCCTTTATACATGTAAAAGATAAATGAAGTCATAAATTGAAGTCGTGTTTTTGCGAGGTTTTTTGGAGGAGATCCGAAAGGTATTGTTCGAGAATGGAAAAATAGGGAGGCAGAAGTCATCGGGGTGTACGGTTTGTTTTCGTGAATTGTTTTGCTTCTGTGTTGCAATATTATGTCATTACAGGTCGGTAAAATGAAACTTGTTGTTATTATAATTTGTACCATTATATATTTTATACTCATTGATAATTAATATTTGATGGTCTAACATGTGTATACCTTTTCATATTGTTATTAACATAATTTGCATAAATATTTCTTCTATTTTCATTGATAATTAATATGTGATGGCCTAGCATGTGTATACATTTTCATATTGTTATTAACATAATTTGCATAAACATTTCTCCTATTTTCATTTATAATTCATATTTGATGGCATAGCGTGTGTATATATTTTGATATTGTTATTAACATAATTTGCATAAATATTTCTTCTATTTTCATTGATAATTAATATTTGATGGCATAACATATGGATATATTTTGATATTGTTATTAACATGATTTGCATAAATATTTCTTTTATTTTCATTGATAATTAATATTTGATGGCCTAATATGTGTATACATTTTCATATTGTTATTAACATAATTTACCTAAATATTTCTTCTAATCTCATTGATAAATAATATTTGATGGACTAACATGTATATACATTTTCATATTGTTATTAACATAATTTACATAAATATTTCTACTAATCTCATTGATAATTAATATTTGATGGCCTAATATGTGTATATATTTTCATATTGTTATTAACATAATTTACATAAATATTTCTTCTAATCTCATTGATAATTGATATTTGATGGCATAACGTGTGTATATATTTTGATATTGTTATTATCATTATTTGCATAATTATTTCTTTATCTTCATGGATAATTTATATTTGATGGCATAACATGTGTATATATTTTGATATTGTTATTAACATTATTTGCATACAGATTTCTTTATCTTCATGGATAATTTATATTTGATGGCACAACATGTGTATATATTTGATATTGTTATTAACATTGTTTGCATAAATATTTCTTTATCTTCATGGATAATTCATATTTGATGACATAACATGTATATATATATTTGGATATTGTTATTAACATTATTTGCATAAATATTTCTTAATCTTCATGGATAATTCATATTTGATGGCATAACCTACGTATATATTTAATGAAATCGTGTTATGCTGTGATCAATACTGCTTTAAGTGAAAACATAAAATGTATTATTTGCTGTCTTTTCGTGCTAGGGTTTTAATATTAGAATGAGTGAGAGAGCGCACAAGGGCCTTGATGAATCTATACTAACCATTTCCTACCCTGACGGGGGAATATCCTAGTTATAAATATAATGCTCATTCTAGAGATAAGTATAAAACTATACTATGGTATTGTCCCATATTTGCAACTAAATAGCTGGGTAGCCTCCGTAATCCAGGACCTCAGTACCTACCAGCGGCGTCTGGTTAACTAACAAAAACCTCTTCAGTTTTAAATGTATTGTTGCAATTGTGGAACTGCGAATTGTGGTACGGGAGACAGTAATTTAATTAATTATAATACTAATAGATTATACAGCATAATTCGGTTTAGGAATTTAGATCGAGGGTTTCTCTGCCGTACTCTTTCCCCTCGTGAATTCCAGGCTGAGTCCGGCACGTTTTTCTTTAATAAATTAGGCGTATTAGGAATCTGTGGTTTCATTTACATGATGCACCTTTCCCTCAAGTTTCCCTAAATGTGTTCCGTTGAAGCGCATAATGAGTGAGTAAAATTGTGCAAGATATAATAATAACACAACGTAGGTATTGGTCCTCTTTTTAATCCATTTCTTTTTAATCTAATTTGACGATCATTGGCAAAATAAAGGCAAAACACAATTTTACTTATCTGATTCAACTATTTTGAATCGACCCGGGTACGTTATACTACAGATTGGTGCCGTGAGACCAGGATGCGTTTATTCGACGGACAATGTGGAAATTTGAGCGAGAGGGTGTTGCATTTTCTACATAAAACAGCAGAGCTCACGATTAAAAGAATAAACAGTTTCTAATTAAGCCTAACCATTAAAATAAATACATGTATAGACATGTATGTTTCAAGTAAATAAGCATTTATTTATTTTTCTGAACGAAAAATCATGTACAAAATCAAAACCGACGCCACTGTTTGAAATTTCAATTATTGCGGTTTTAGACCCGATGTCGATTGTATGATACGTATAAAAACCAGCTTTTCGACAAGCCTTATCATTTTTGCGCCAAAATACTTCCAGCGTTCTAAAATGTTATGTCAGAGTCTGTGAATATTCTTAAACTGTGGTTATATAACCCTAGTCCGGTGCCTCGAGGTGTAAACATCGGATTGTAGTTTTTTCTTTTCAGGCCTAAAATGTTTCGATATATTATTTGCCCAGATATAATGTAATATTTGATTTTGATTTGCATGAGCAGTTAAAGACTAATATCGGTACGAATGGTCGTATCCTATTTAATTATAGTTTAGGGGCGATATCACGAAACCTAAATTAAATGAGCTATTCACATCTTTATAAAATATCAAAATATGGCTTATTAAATATTTTGGAAATAAAAACAAAATATTTATTCGACAGACCCCTATAAAATTCAGATCCGGATTGTTTTATATAACACGTAACTGATAATGTTTTTGCTGGGATGTTTTGACATTTTAAGTGCGTTTATATGGAACATGCATAACTACTGATATTAGTAAAGTATTATATTGCATATTTGGGCTGCGTTTACACCCAGATATATTTAATCAGCATATGATTATACTATAATTAAGAATTAAGTAGCAAGACTGATTTTATACCAAATTTATGGCCGCTTGATTTGGCAGCTCTGCTGTCGATTTTTGCGATAGGCTTGTGTTGTTTGTTTTTTTTTTGTCGTTCTGAATGATCCACAGTTGGCATGACATGCACATGGTTTTTTTGTTTATTTTAAATTAATGCTTCGTATCGAATTAAAAATAAATAATAATAATAATTCATGGATTTGAGGTATGCAAGCCGCCGTTTCTTGGCGTTGAAAAGTAAGAGAGATAAATGCGCCCTTGGTTGTTTCATTTGAATTAGTTAAGAGAGTACCGCGTGTAGTGCGTTTGTTTTGTTAGTTCGGGTTAATTTTAGTGTTGTGTTAGGCAGAGTGGTTCAAGCTCGTAGCGCGCTTGTTTATTTACTTTGGTTAATTAGAATTAGTCCGGGTTAGTTTTGATTAGTCTTGGTTAGATTGGGCTAGTATGGGTTAGTTTTGGTTAGTCTGGCATAGTGTAAATTAATTTGGGGGTATTATTGGTTAGTGTAGATTAGTTTGGAGTAGTGTTGGTTAGTTTCGGGTTAGTTTTGATTGGCCTGAATTAGCTGCGGTTAGTTTAGTTGTTTAGTTGGTTTGGCAAGTTGTTGTACTACTTTTTGAAACATGCATCTGACCTGGGACATTTATCTACTTGAAAAAAAAAAATTTAAAATTGAAAGCGTGCTCCAAGTGAAGGTTTACGCATGTGTATATGTATATATGTGTGTATGTGAATATGTACACATGTATATCCAATAAAAGTGATAATCGTTAATGGCTTGTTTGGAACCGTTTACTGCTGGTCTACGACCTGTTACAGAATTTGCTGAGATGTCGAGCTCTGACTCTCCTAGGCGAGTCAGAGCACCTGCTGGATTGGATGCTGGCGGCGACCGGCGCACCATCGGAGCTGTCCGTGGTGGCGGTCAGCAATCAGGTTGGGATTGGACCGGGGGCTTTCACAGTGCCACCGGCTCACAATACTGAAATTTGGAACGAAATGGTAGCTGCCATAGCGTCCTCAGTGGGTGACGTGAGTAGGGGCGGATTGGAGAAGTGCAATCATTGAGATGGCTTCACGGATTTTATCGTAAGATGTTTAACAAGTGGCGTGGCCACTCGTGCCTGCGGCAAGCGCGAGGCCCTTCGGGCCTCGTTTATGTGACCATTGGTCACACATTATTGCCACGCTCCTATCCGTACCGTGGCCTATAATTAGAAAGCCCTTATAATTAGATTTACCAATCGCTAGTCTAATTTTACCGTGATTATTTTCTAATTGGTTGCCATGGGAACCGACTTGTCAACGTCAATCGTTATTTTTTTTTAATCTTTACCTAAATACCAAATATCAAATCTCTAAGTCGTACGATAGACGAATTATGACGATTTTTTACTTTTTTTTTTGGTTACCATAGCAACCAATGTTTTAGTATCAAATTAGGCTCCATAAACAATCCTAAGTACCATAATATATGTTTTATTAGTGATGTACATATTACTAATTGGTTGCCATGGTAACCGACTTGTCAACGTCAATCGTTATTTTTTTTTCAATCTTTACCTAAATACCAAATATCAAATCTCTAAGTCGTATGATTGACGAATTATGACGATTTTTTAATTTTTTCGGTTACCATAGCGATCAATTTTTTAGTATCAAATTAGGCTTCATAAACAATCCTAAGCATCATACTATATATTTTATTAGTGATAAACATATTATTAATTGGTTGCCATGGTAACCGACTTGTCAATGTCAATTGTAAATTGTTTTTTAATCTTTAGCTAAATACCATATATCAAATCTCTAAGTCGTACGATTGACGAATTATGACGATTTTTCCTTTTTTTGGTTACCATAGCAACCAATTTTTTAGTATAAAATGAGGCCTCATAAACAATCCTAAGTTCCATACTGTATCTTTTATTAGTGATATACATAATATTAATTGGTTGCCATGGTAA